>PVKA01029838.1:5822-27980 GCA_004027165.1 Ctenomys sociabilis
TTTTTTTTTTTTTTTTTTTTTTTTTTTTTTTTTTTTTTTTTTTTGTCTTTTTGAGACAGGGTCTCACTATGCAGTTCAGGCTGGCCTCGAGCTCACTTTGTAGCTCAGGCTGGTCTTGAACTCACAACAATCCTCCTGCCTCAGCCTCCCCAGTGCTGGGATTACAGGCATGCGCCACCACGCCTGGCTGGATTTCTTTGTATTAACAAACCTTGTATTGGCACTCTGTCTTGGCACTATTTTTTGGAATTTTTTTCTTAAATGAGTGGTCTCTATATCTCTAGTGTTAAAGGTGAGATATCTGAAAGCTGCATGGGACATTTTCATCTTCCCTGGAGAGTGTCACATGATTTAGTTGGAGTGCACACAGTATTAGTCTTTCTCTTTAGCCAGTCCTCTTCTTTAAGAGATGGTTCATATAGTCCACCTACGGGATATAAATCTAGCTTCTGAAATTCCATAACTAAGCAGGAAAAGTAGTTGAAGATTTCTAACTATGCTTTAGGCAAACCTTCACCTAAACATTTTGCAGTCTGTTATTTCATTGTCTTACTGTCCTATTGTGTCTTCCCTTCCACTTTGCAGTGTTTTAGTATTTGGTATATTAATTTACTGAATTTTTGAGGTTCTACAAGGATAGTAACATCTGTTTTATTCTTTTTTTTTATTTAGTACAGGGTCTCACTATGTAGATTGGACTTGTAGTGATCTTCCTGTTTTAAGCCTTCCAAGCACTGGGATTATAGACTCATGCCACCACGCCCAGTCTCAATCACCCTGGGGATGGGGCCAGCATGACACTCTGGGGATTGAACCCTGGCTGCTGTGCTCTGCCTAAGCAGATGCTTTAATCCACTGAGCTGTCTGGCTGGCCCTAGTAACATACATCTGTTTTATTTTCTTGAAAACCTCACACAGACATGCATGCACTCACATTTATAGTCACATTATTTGTGTTTATAGTACTAGGGATTGATGGGATCTAGGGCCTTTTGCATGGTAGGCAAGTACTCACTGAGCTAAATCCCCAACCTTTTTTTTTTTTATTGTTTTTTTAATTTTGGAGCCAGAGTTTCACTAAATTGCCTAGGTGGACTTTAAATTTGGGATCCTTTGGTCTGTACCACCACCACACCTGCCTACTACTCACATACTCAGTCTTTTTTTTTTCTTTACCTCCTCTGCCTATGTCTGTGTTTCTGTCTCTGTGTCTGTCTTTTTGAGACAGAGTTTTACTATGTAGTGTAGACTGGCCTTTAACTCACTTTGTAGCCTAAGCTGGTCTTCATCTTGCAACTATCTTCCTCCCTCTGCTCCCCGAGTGCTAGGATTACAAGTGTGCACTGACACACCTGGCATTTGGTACATTTCATACTGTAACTTTATTTAAGGTAAAACCATGGGCTAGAAATGTATCTTGGTAACTCTACCAAGCATATATAAGACCTTGTGTTCAGTCCCCAGTACTGATTTCTTCATTCCCCTCCAAAAGATAAGATTACATATGTTGTATGTTTATTCTCTTTATCATTTCTCATACATCCTTCTTTTAAGCATAGTTGTACACTTTCATGTATTCCATCTATTTGTTTTTTTCCTTAGAACTGGATATTGAACTTACGGTTCTCGCCGATAACTACATCACCACTTAAAAATTATTACTAACGTTATTTTTTTATTTTTAGGGAGTGGTCTACAGGTTGTTCAGGGTCTCACTACTAGATCAGACTCCATAATGACCTGCTTGTTTACAGCCTCCCTAGAGCTGGAATTACAGGGGAACACCATCACACCCAGTCTCAATTGCTGTTTCAGTGAGCCCTGGGGGCAGGGCTGGCATGGCAGGCTTGAGATCAAACCTGCAGTTCAGGCGCTTTAATCTGCTGAGCTATTTGGCCACCTAAAAATTATTTGTAAGTTTTTTAAGAACTTGGGATGTGATCTCACGCTGAACTGGGGTTGAACTTGGTATGTGCTTGCCTTAGCCTTCAGCATGCTGAGCTCACAGATGAGCACCACATCTAACTTCCTTCAACTTTAATCCTGTGTAGGAAGCAGCCAAATATAATTTTGAAATTAGCATCATTTTCTAAATTTAGAAATAATTAAAATGATTTTATTTTGGAAAGATAACTTATAAGTAATTTTTAATTTTTCAGAACTTTTGAGCATGCTGTTCTAGCTGCAGGAACAGATTTCCGATCTGACAGACTATGGGAAATGTATATAAACTGGGAAAATGATCAGGGAAACCTGAGAGAAGTTACAGCTATTTATGATCGTATTCTTGGTATCCCAACACAGCTGTATAGCCATCATTTTCAGAGGTAGGTTGAATAATCTTTGATTACTTAGGTTAATTCATAATAATTCTCTTAAAATTATATAGAATATATTATCAGGTGTAAGCAGAATAAATTTTCTTGCTAGATAATCACATTTTATACACTTCTAAAATTTGACTTTTTTTTTTTTTAATTTATTTGGGACAGGGTCTTACTACACAGCTCTGACTCAGTGATCCTCCTATTTTCAGCCTCCCCACAGTTGGGATTACTGGTGTGCGCTAGCATACCCAGACTGACGTTTTTTTCTTATCCCTTAAGAAATTGTTAAGAATGTTGCAGTATTTAGGTGGAAAGTTTTCCTTACCATTTTCTTTATAACACAGGAATTCTGTTTTCTATAGGCTTTTTTTTTTTTTTTTTTTTGTGGTACTGGGGGTTGAACTGTAAGCTTTTATAAATGGTGAAGGAATATGAAACTGAGTCTAGGGTTGTAGTGCTAAATTAACAACAGTACCTGACACACAAATGCTTACTTCATATTTATTGTAATTTCCTATCTTTTAATATATTTGTGCTGTGTTGTCCAGATTGGCTTTTAATTCATGTTCCTCTTGTCTCAGCCTCCTAGGTAGCTGGGTTAAAGGATAATGTTGCATGCCTGCCTTAGTTTTTAAAACTTAATGATTGACTACATATATTCCCTTGACTCGTAAACATTTTATATCCAAAATAGTGAAAGATTTATTTTATATATTAAGGGCTATGTTTTATATATTCAGGCAGTCAGGTATCATTCTATGTAAATTTTCCATCATAATCGTAATTTGCTATTATGATTTTCATTGAAATGAGTATTTTTCAGACAGTGCTATTTACTGTGCTTTTCTTTCTTTTTTTTTTTTGGCACGGTACTAGGGATTTAACTCAGGACCCTGTACTTACCAAGCAAGTGCTTATTCTCCTGAGCTATAGCCCCCCTTTTTTATTTTACATATTCAGGGTCTCTCTATGCAGCTTGAGTTCATAGTGATCCTGTTTTCAGCTTCCCCAGTGATGCAATTACAAATGTATACCACCACACCCAGTCTCTGGTGGCTGGATTTGTGCACCTGGCGCCACTGCCAGCTTAGTCTTTGGTGACAGAGATTAAACCCTGGCTCCTGAGCCGGTGCTTAGTCTGCTGAGCTATCTTGCTGGCCCTCATACTGTTTTCTGCTGTGTGCATAAAATCCTAGTAAAAGCCCAAAAGACATGTGAGGCCAGGCTGAGGGCTGTGCCTTTGTTTAACTGCTACAGTTTTTCTTTTCTTTTTTTTGGTGGAACCCGGGATTGAACTCAGTCCCTTGCGCTTGCCAGGGAAGCACTTATTCCACTGAGTCATCTCCCTGGCCCATGCTACAGTTTTTCTATACATTTGTCATAATTTTTATGTTATAGTTTATAAACTTAAGGTACTTTTAAAGTAAATTATATTACAAAAAATAGAAGACTTAAGGCATTTATAGTTTCGTGGACTAACTTGTTAGAAATAGAAATAAGGCAAATGCAGTTTAAAAAAAGAAAGGAATCATGTGGGTATGAATGTACTGGCTCTATTTGTTTATTTTTTTGTGTTTGTTACATGGTCTCACTATGCAGTTCAGGATGGTCTTCTACTTACTTTGTATCCCAGGCTGCTCTCGAAATTGCAGCAGTTTTCCTGCTTTAGCCTCCCAAGTACTGGGATTATAGGTGGGTGCTGTCATGCCTGGCTCTACTTTTGATGAAGTGGAGGAGGTGGACAGATTTCCAGGTTATAATGCTCTAGCCAGATATTTGCTGAAAGACATTATAAATGTAAGACTTACCATATGAAAATGCTTGGTAAATATACGTGTTGAGAATGCTGTTTGAGGAGCTGCTGTGAACAAGTTGGTTGTCCTGCTGGTGCAGTGAGTGGTGGGTAGATAGCCTGCAAGGCTGAAGCTCTGGCATCGGGCTCAGCATCACAGAGACATAACTGTGTTAGCCATGGGTGACCAGCACCTGTGGGCCAAGCTGAACTCGCTGCTCCTGCAGCTGCCCAGCGACCTGGAGGAGCTGGAGATCAAATGGGTGGCACTGAATGCTGGGGTGGAGGAGGGTTGGCTGTTGGTCACTAAGGCTCACCATGCCATGGGTGCCAAATTGGTAGGGCCCTTGCAGTATGCCTGCTGCTTTGGGTCTGCGTGAGAGCCAGCGAGGACCAGGATGGACTCTAGATGTTCAGAGTGGTGAGAGCTGATGCCTAGACTCCAGAGGAGATGAGGTCTCTACAAGCAGGTCTGCACAGGTGAAAGGATCCCTCCAAGACTCCAGAGCCAGAGCTCTGTGCTCCACAGGTCCCCTGAACTGGTTTGGAATCCTAGTTCCGCACAGTTTGCAGCAGGCCCAAGCCAACTTTCAGGATGGCCTTCAGCTAGCTGCAGATACAGCCAACCTCCAGACCCTCATTGACCGGGTTCAAAAGCCAGTTACAGAAGAAACTCAAGCAGCCGAAGTCTGGTGCTGCCTGACCTGTGTCCACAGCGACAGCTGTCCTGGATGTGCCTGCTTTATCTCGGGCCTTCTTTCTTCACGGCCCCCCCATCTCTGCCCCAGCTAATGCCCCTTCTTAAAATGTTTCCCACTGCATGTTTCTAAGTTTGCAAGGTATGAAGTTTAAAAAGGCAAAACAGTAATGCTGAAAGCCAAGTAATCCTGAAAGCCACTCTAGGCCCAAGTTCTCGTAGGACTCAGGCCCTAGGGGACAGGGAAAGGGCTGTTCATGTATATCAACAGTAGAAGACCTCAGATAACTCAGCTGTGACATGGTTCCCAGGTAATGATACACTGTGAACAGTGGTGGCAAAGGACAAGAGGGAACACTTCAGGATCACCAGATCATCATTTATTCTATCCAACATGGATAGAAAAAAACGTCCATGTGTAATTGGTATAGCCAGACAGTGTGATGTCAGTCAACAAAAGTACAGCCACTGAATGTAGTCCACTGGTAGTCCCAGTTACATCAAAGCTAAATTAAGAGAATTCTTCACTGAGAGCCCTGGTGAGGAATCTGCCTGAATAACAGTGAGAGCCCCCTATCAAAACAAGAAGAACAAGACAAAACAAAAGCTAGATGAGTATGTGGGCATTTCCTTGACAAGGTTTCAAAAGGAAATAAAAGCTCTGATTTAGGTTTTCAAGGGAACTCACCCTACAACTTTACAAGCTTTCCTTTATCTTTCCTGAAGTTTATTTTTCTGTCTTTGTGTATTAAAAGGCCAGTTGTGGAAACTTTGTCCTTGCTTTTCTACTGTGTTACTACCTTTGTAGCAGTTTCTATCAGGTCTTTGGTAGATGGTACTGTGATCCTTTTTGTTCATCATAAATTACAAATAGTTTTTCCCAGTGTATCTTTTTCTTTTGTTTTTAATGTTTAAAAATTTTCTACATTGCAAAGTAAAAATAGGAAAGCCTATGTTTAATATATATATACATACGTACATACATACACATACACACATACACACACATGTTGACTGAAAGTAGTCAAAAACACTGATACATCAGAAAAGGCTGGGAGTATCGTTAAATGGCTCAAGTGCCTACCTGGCAAGTGCATGGATCCTGCATTAAATTCCTGGTACTCCCTCCCCCCCCCCCCCCCAAAAAAAAAAGAGGGCTCCCTTTTTGTACTCTTGTTTTTAGGTAAAATCTTTTATTCTAAATGCCTCCATGTGGCAGGAAAAAATAGGTTTAGGAAACAGTTATGCAACATTTGCCATATCCCACACTGCACTGAGTGTTGTATTGTTCACTAAGTTCTTACAACAGTGCAGCGAAGTAGATGTTATTAATTCCCAACTTATGAAAGTATAGTAACAAATTATATTTTTTATAAGGTTACAGGATTAGTAAGTGGTTAGAAGCTAGTAGAAGCATAGACAGTGACCTAAAGTTCTTGATGAAGGCTCCAGATCTTTTTAAGTTGGTGGTAGTAGTTGAATCCAGGGCCTTGCTCATGGTAGGCGGGGGCCTCAACCACTGAGTGACACCTGTAGCTATGCCATTTTTTTTAAATGAGCATCCTGCTAGGCGTTTTTAAAAACTAGTGCTGGAGATGGAACATGAGTATACCAATACCAAGCTGTATCTCTCTTTTTATCTTTTATTCTGAGACATAGTCCTGCTGAGTTGCTCAGGTGGCCTTGAACTTGTGATTCTTCAAGTTGCTGAAATAATAGGTGTAAACCATTGTGCTCAACTCTACTAGGGTTTCAGAAGTGAATATATGTTTATAATAGAATTTGTGGGGTTGTATTATTTCTGCCTTGTGATCAGCTCTTTTTTTACTTCCCATATGGAAAACTATTTTTTTCAGTTTATAGCAAATTCCCAAATAGTCATTGTATAAATAAATCTTAGTTTTGTGCAAACTAGTTCACATGTTCTGAGAACCATGGAGCAATTTTCTTTTGCCTAACATGCCCCCTCATTAATTTAGTTTCATTTGCTGTATATTACTTGATAACACATTTATATTGTAGTAAAAAGACCTAAAGAAGCTGTATGTGTTCAATCCCTGGTTCCACAAAAAAATAAAAAAATAAAAAAATAAACTGTATGTGGATGGTCTTACTCTCAAATCAGAAATACAAAATAGGCATATATTTAAAAAAATATTCTTGTGCTCTAATAGAAATATTCATTCCAGAACCTTATGTATTGGCTGAAATATTATTTTTTTTAAATTTTATTGAGAGACAAATAGCAGTGAGATAGTTTCAAAGCTGATTAATAGGACAGTTTCAATAATTAATACTTTTTACATTGTTATCTTCCTAGTGGTTATCTATAGTACAAGAAGCAGCAGGATATCCTGTCCAAACACTGTTACTACCAATCTTTCTTCTCATAGAATTAAGTGAAAGTAGATGCATATCTGTCCTAACTATTCTGTATATAGAAATACAAAATGGTCCTTCCTTTATATCCACCTTTTTTGTTTCATCCTATCAGAGATGGGTATTCTATTGACATTCAAATATTTTAGGTGCTTGAATTCAGCAAAATATTTGGAATATAGACTGGTGCAACCATTATGGAAATCAGTATGGAGACTCCTTAAGAAACTAGGACTGGAAATCCCATTCAAGCCAGCTATTCCCCTACTGGGAATTTTCCCAGAGCAACTGAAAATGCCATATCATAGTGATATATGTGTACCTATGTTTATAGCAGCACAATTTGTGATAGCAAAATCTTGGAAACAACCAAGATGCTTGTCACATGAGGAATGGTTCAAAAAGATGTATTTTTATACAACTTGAAACATTTATATTTAAGTGGATACCACTCAAAGATATACTCACAAGTGAAATAAATCAGACCCACATGTGCAGATATCATATAGTCTTCCTAGTATGATGAAATTATCTTTAAGATAATGTCAATTTTTTTTTGTTTGTTTGTTTTGTTGGAACCAGGGGTTGAACTCAGGCCCTTGTGCTTGCCAGGGAAGTGTTTATTCCACTGAGCCATACCTAGCTCAGTAATGTCTAATTTAGATCTTTAACATTCATTATGTACTCTATTATGTGATCCAATGTCTCAGGATTCTAGTACTGATAGCATTGATTTGTATTTATATGTCCTATATCTCATGGCAGATAACTACTGTCCAAACACTGGAGGGGCTGAGGCAGGAGGGTCATTTGAGCTTGAGTTCCAAGACTAGCATGAGTAACACAGAGACCCTATCTTTAAGAGAAAAAGAAAAATCAGGGTTGGTGCATATATGTAATGATTAAGTTGAAGTAGACCTGGGTCAGAATATGAGAGATTTTATGTGAGAGTATTAGATTTTAGTTGGGTTGAAGGTGAAAAGGACTGAAATGATTTTGGTAGGAGAGAAATGGTTGTGTTTACTATCTTTAGTGTTAAGCCTCCCTTTGTTTTTATACATGGTGACTTAGGGCCTTCACACTGAGCTATATCCTTAGCTTTTGTAATTTTCTTTTTTCAGACAGGGTCTCAAGTTGCTCAGTTGTCCAGGCAGGGCTTAAATTTGATTCTCCTGCTTCAGCTTCCAAAAGCATTCATGCCTTTTTAAAAATAAAATTTATGAAAATAACATTTATAATAGCAGTTTTGGGTTAAGGATGGGAGTGTGAGGCAAAAGGGTTGCCCACTAGTTTGTTTATACAGGTGAAAAGTGAGCTGAGTCATAAGGATGCTTTTAGAAGATTGAATCATTAGGACCTAGAATTCAGTAGGAAACAGTGTTTGGCTGTAATATTAAGGGTAGAAATGCTTCAGGTGTTTATTTTCTAAAGAAGATGACACACTTAATGCATTACTGTATAGAAGTAAATTAAAATTAAATATGTGGTAAATTAAAATTAAGATAGCAGATATTTTAATTCTCCAACCCAGGGATATTGGGGCCAGGGAGATGGCTCAGTAGAATAAGCACTTCGCTGGCAAGGGCAAGGGCCTGAGTTCAATCCCTGGTTCTACCAAAAAAAACAGAAAAAAAAAACCCAATAAACTTAGGGATGTCAATTAAAATTTTTATAAAAATAAATTGAATTTTCTTCTAAAAATGGAATGGGGAGGGGAATGTTGGTAATTGGGCTATACTAATCTATATCTTGAATTAGAATTTAGGAGAAAGATTTGTGTTTATTATTTTGAGACAGTCTCCCCATGCAGTTCAGGCTGATCTTGAACTCATTATGTAGCCAAGACAGCCTCAATCTTGGATGATCCTCCTGCCTCAACTACCTTAAGTGCTAGGATTAGAAAGGCATGTGCCTGCACACCTGGTTGTGTTGTGTTTTTGAATCTTGTATTGTGTAGTTATTATTTCAGGCTGTATTAGGGACACTGACCAGAAAAAAAAAAAAATAAAAACGAAAGAGAACAAATTGGAGAGTAGAATTCATGGTAATAATTCTTGGCAAGTACGAAGGAGGAACCATAAGATCAAGAAGCAATCAGAAACTAGGAGAGAAATCAGTAATTCAAAACAGAAAAAATATTCTAAAAGTAAGATGTGGTTAACGTCCTTAAATACTGAAGATATTATCTGGAGAGAGACTGTACTGTAAGACATCCATTCAGTTTTACACGTAAGAGGTGTAATCAGTGACATTTAATAGGGCAGTTACACAGACTTGAGTGTACCCATGAATCAAGTAGTATATGGGAAAGAACTTGACATTTGTTGATCGTTCATGCTTTAATATGGATTTCTACATTTATGGTAACTTTGTGAGATGATCATCCCATGGACACATGAAGAAATTAGTGTAGAGAAGGGAAACACTTCCCTTGTCATGTAACTGACACACAGAACAGAGGGTTGAATTTGTGCCTTTTTCCTTTCCACTGCAAAGACAAGAAAAAAAATGTCTGCAGACTGTTTTATCAAATAGTAGGTTTTCAGTACAAAAAGGAATGGAAAAATTATATTTTTATTTTTATTTTTTAAAATTTATTTATTACAGTGTCTCGCTACACATCATGGATTCTTTTTTTTGCAGGGTGGGGGTGGAGGTGGGTCAGCTCAGCCCGCCCTGGGGGGAGGGGCTGGCATGGCATGTGGTGCTGGGGATCGAACTGCGGTCCCTGAGAGCTTGCCTAAGCAAGCGCTTTAGACTGCTGAGCTATCTTGCCAGCCCTTTATTTTGATTTTTAAACCAGTGACTGTGAAGCATTAATATGTATTAGATACCTAACATGGGATTTTAAATTATGATGTAAATACAGAGCATATATTTTTATTTCTTCCTTTAGATTTAAAGAACATATACAGAATAACTTGCCTAGAGATCTCTTAACTGGTGAACAGTTTATCCAGCTGCGAAGGGAACTGGCTTCTGTAAATGGACATAGTGGTGATGATGGTCCTCCTGGTGATGATCTACCCTCAGGGATTGAAGACATAACTGATCCAGCAAAGGTAACCAGATTATCTTAATTACTTTTCTGTCATTGCTGGGACAAATATCCGATACTCAAAATGGAGAAAGGGAAAGTTTAGCTCATAGTTAATATACATTTTAGCCCATACTCTATTTGTGGCATTGGCAAAGAGCAGAGAGCAAAAATAGAGTGGCAGCTGGTCAGCCAGCTAGCTAATCTCTCACCTCTTTTTACATTGTAATGCAAATGTATCTGCCCCAGGGCACTCACCCTCATTATCCTAGCATTGGATCATGAATCAACTACAAATTACAGAAGCCACTGCATGACTGCATGAAGCTTTGGGGGGAAGCTAGACACCAAATGCAGCACTGATTTACTCAGTAGTTATTCATTGCATGAGAAACTAGATCCTTGACTACATGTGTTGTAATAGTGGTAAATGTATTTAGTGCCTGTGGATTAAAATTACAAATAAATAAATACAGAAATAAAATTATAAATTTAAGGTAGAAGCTGGAAATGGTGGTGTATATCCATAATCCTAGCTGCTTGAGAGACAGTCAGGAAGATAAATTTGAGTCTAACCTTGGCAATTTAGTGAGACCCTAGGCTGGGCATGTTGTTGCATGTTTGTAATACCAACACTCGGGAGGCTGAGGCAGGAGGATCCCTGGGAATTGAGGCCAACATGGGATACATAGTGAGTTCAAGGCCAGCCTGTACTACATAGTGATGAGACCATGTCTCAAAAAAAGTCTTAAGTTGAGCTGGGTATGTAAATGAGTGTGAAAGTGCTCCAGGGTGGTTGGATCCCCAGTACTTAGGTCCTCCATCTTAAATCTTTTTCTATTTCTTTCTTTCTTTTTTTAAAATATCTTACAGTGAAATAACTTACTTTAGAAGGAATATTTTGCTTAGGTTGTGATCTACTTGTCTACTTAAAATAAGAAAATGGTTTGTTAGGGCATTGTGTTATGATGTTAGATAACAACATAACTGACATGGTGGTGCACATTAGTAATCCCAACTGCTTGGGAGTGTAGAGCAGAAGAATGAAAAAAATTCAAGGCCAGCCTGGGCACCTTATCAAAACAGATCTGAAAAACATAGAAACATAAACTTGAGGAAGAAGCTCGGTAATAGAGCACTTGTTGATGAAAGGTCCTGGATTTAATTCCTAGTATCACAAAAATAAATAATTAATAATTATAAAAAAACTATTATTTTAAGACTAAAGTGTCTGATAATTTTTTTGTGGAACCGGGGATTGAACTCAGACCCTTCTGTTTGTAAAAGTGTGATATTGAAACATTTTCAGTATGTAACTTACAAAATTTAATTTTTTTTTTATTCTAAGCTAATAACCGAAATAGAGAACATGAGACACAGGATCATTGAAATACATCAAGAAATGTTTAATTATAATGAGCATGAAGTTAGTAAAAGGTGGACATTTGAAGAAGGTGTAAGTATTATATTTTGAAAGTCTTCAAATAATAAAGATAGAAAAAATATGTATCTTGAGTTTGGATAGCAATGTCAGTTATTCTTCTTGTGTCTTTTTTTGTGTTTTAAATAGCTAAATATGTGTTTTGTTCTATGTCAACATTATCAGTTTTTGAATCTTGTTGAATTCAGATTTTATCTTCAAGATTTCTGTTTATCCAATTCAATTTTCTTTTTTCTTTTTTTTTTTTTTAATTTTTAAGACAGGGTTTGACTATGTAGTTCAGGCTGGCTTTAAACCCAGTGTGGATTCAGGCTGGCCTTGAACTTGTGGCAGTCCTTCTGTCCTGGCCTCCAGAGTGCTGAGACTACAGGCATGTGCCATCACCAGCCTCGTTCAATTTTTTAAATCAGCTTTATTGGGTTGCATGTTGTGCACAATAAAATGTACGCATTTTAGGTATGCAGAAAAATAAGTTTCCCCATAATTTTAGTCGTTTTTAACTGCTTTAAAATATGATCTGTATGACATACACTTTACCCAATCAAAGTATATAATTCAGAAGTTCATAGTGTATTCACAGATCAGTGCAGCAGTCTTGAAGAAACCCTTTACCTGTTAGCTCACATTTAATTGACCTACTAATTTCATCCTCTCTAAGCCTAGTTCTAAGGTATCAGTAATAACTTTTTATTTCTATGTGTTTGCCTATAGTGGCCATTTTTACATTAATGGAATCATGTAATATGTGGGCTTTTGTAGCTGGCTGTAAAATAACCTTTGATAAATGTGTGTACACTATATCCACACCATAGTGAATATACAAACTACTCTGTCATTGCAAAAGGTCCTAGGTCATATTCCAGTCACTTCTAGCCTCAGACAGCTGCTGAACTGCTTTTTGTCACTGGTATAATTGTTCAATTTAAAAATATTCAACAAGCTGGTGTAGTGGTGCACACCTATAATCTCAACACTCAGGAGGCTGAGGCAGGAGGGTTACTCTTGAGTTCTAGATGCAGCACTGACTTACTGAGAAAAAGTGAGACCTTGTCTCAGAAAACAAAAACTTAAAAAAATTGGTATGAACACATTTTCCTATATATAAAAGTGTGTAATTTTATCAGAATAACAATAAATGGAAAATGTATTCTATTCCATTATAAAACCTAAAGAATTTTTAAAATTTTAATATAAAAATGTATGGTACATCTCTTGATTCATTATTACATTTGAATATAATAGTTATATTTGATCTTTTTTTTTTTTTTTTTTTTTTTTTTGTGGAACCGGGGATTGAACTCAGACCCTTCTGCTTGCCAGGGAAGCGCTTATTCTGCGAGCCATTTCCCTGGCCCAATAGTTATATTTGAATATATTACTATATTTAGAGGTATTTTGGAGTTGGTATAGGTTGGCTTTCATTGTCACATTAATAATTTTATTACAGATTAAAAGACCTTATTTTCATGTGAAACCTTTGGAAAAGGCCCAATTAAAAAACTGGAAAGAATACTTAGAATTTGAAATTGAAAATGGAACCCATGAACGAGTTGTGGTTCTCTTTGAAAGATGTGTCATATCATGTGCCCTCTATGAGGAGTTTTGGATTAAGGTAAGAAAATCATATGCTATTAAATTTGAATACATTATAAACATTGATCTAGTGACTAACCTTTTTTTGTACTTCTGTTGAATGTTCATATAACTATATCTGTTGCATTAGGAGATGGTCTGCTTGCAACCAGATTTGACTGCTGCATATGCCAACCTCGTTGCCTCTCCGTCCTTCCTTACAGAAACTAGTCTAGTGGTTCAATAAAGGTGCCGAATGGGTTTAAAAATAGAATTTTATCGTTCTGTCACTTATTTAATGGCTTGTTCAACTTAAATTATTCAGTATATCCTGTTTTCTGTATGTAGTATGCCAAGTACATGGAAAACCACAGCATCGAAGGAGTGAGGCATGTCTTCAGCAGAGCTTGTACTATTCATCTCCCAAAGAAACCCATGGTGCATATGCTTTGGGCAGCCTTTGAGGAGCAGCAGGGTAAGAGTGAGGAAATTCAGATGATACTGTTTGGACCTTATTTCAGGGATAAATTGCAGGAGTTGAGTATTTAAGATAGTGGAAAGAAGAGTTGGGCACATTTTTCAATAAAGGGCCATGATAGCATTTGCAGGTCATGTTGTCACTTTGTAGTGATAGATTACTTTTTCTCTGTTAATTGTAAAAATAAATGATCAGAAAGCTAGATGTTGCCTGGCAAGTGCAAGCGCCTGAGTTCAATCCCTGGTTCTGCAAAAAAAAAAAAAGAAAAAGGAAAAAAAAACCAGCTAGATGTATTTTGTAGACTTCTTTTTAATGTAGTAGGATTTGAATCCAGGGATGCTTTACAACTGAGCTACATCCCCAGCTGACCCCCCCTTTATATTTAATTCTGAGACATAGTTTTGCTAAATTATAATTTGTGATCCTCTTGCCTCAGCCTCCCTAGACCTGGGATGATAGGTGTGGGCTGTCGTGCTCAGCATAATGTTTTTCACTATCTGGTATAAAGGCTATTTTGGAAGTTTAACAAAGCATAAATATTCAATTGCTATTCTAGGTAATATTAACGAAGCCAGGAATATCTTGAGAACATTTGAAGAATGTGTTCTGGGGTTGGCAATGGTTCGTTTGCGAAGAGTAAGTTTAGAGCGGCGGCATGGAAATATGGAAGAAGCTGAACATTTGCTTCAGGATGCTATTAAGAGTGCCAGATCGAATAATGAATCATCGTTTTATGCTATCAAACTAGCCCGACATCTTTTCAAAATACAAAAAAATCTTCTCAAATCAAGAAAAGTGCTTATGGAAGCAATTGAAAGAGATAAAGTATGTATTTATGTGTTTTAGAATATTTTGGCTGGTTTCTTGAAAACCAATATTGTTGGTATTTCACTTTGGCAACTATGATGTAAAATTTGGTCTGTATGTAATATATTTTATTACTAAATGAGGACAACAGTCCCTCTAAACTGATGTTGCCATTTAAAACTTTTGCTGAACTTGTCTTGAATTAAGTTTCTGAACATTAAGATTATTTGATTAAAAGGGTTATAGATATTGTGAAACTTTTTTGTTATCTCTTAGAAATTTAAGAAGTGTACTGATTTATTAAGTGGAATACAGGGCCTGGGAGAGTACTCTATAAAAAAAGCAAACTCATAACAAGTAGCAGTGGGATGATTTTCCATGTAATTGATGAAAGGCAGTGTATTAGAAAATTCTCACTTTTTAGGTTTTTAGCTGTAGTCAAGTTAGTTTAAGATACAGATTTGTAACAGATTTCCATCTACAGTTTTAAGATATTTCTACAGTCATACTATAATTGTTTAAGTTATTAGAACTATATAGGCCATTTTTTAAAATATGCTTTACTTTTTGATTGTCACGGTAGATCAAGTTGATATTAAACCCAAGATACTGAATTTTTATTGGCATGTAACAACTTACATAGTGGTTTTTTTTTTTTTTCCTTCTTTGTCTCTTTGAGACAGGGTCTCACTATGCAGGTCAGGCTGGCCTTAAACTCACTTTGTAGTTCAGGCTGGTCTTGAAGTCACAACAATCCTCCTGCCTCAGCCTCCCAAGTGCTGGGATTACAGGCCTGCGCCACCATGCCCAGCTTACATAGTGTTAAGCTGTTGGTGGGATGACATCTCTACCTATCAGTATAGCTGAAAATTGTTTTGCTTCTTCAGATGTAAGCTAAAAATATTTAATGTGAGATATATTTCACTATTGAATTTTTTGTGTTGAAACTAAGACATTTAATATATCTGCTTTAATCAGCATTTAAAAAAAAACATTACTGCTTTTTACACAGGAGAACACAAAGTTATACCTCAACTTACTTGAAATGGAATATAGCGGTGACCTCAAACAAAATGAAGAAAATATATTAAATTGTTTTGACAAAGCTATACATGGTTCATTACCTATTAAAATGAGAATTACATTTTCTCAGAGAAAAGTGGAATTTCTTGAAGACTTTGGATCAGATGTTAATAAGTAAGATCTTAATTATATTGTCTGATAAATCAACATTGATACCTTTGGGAATTTGATGACTATAGATTTGTAAATTACTTATTTATGATGTTTGCTTTGGTTACTTTTCAACAGATATATATGAGAGGATATGAAATTTTCTAAGTTATTTATGTGCCTAACACGATGACATATGGTTTGTGTTTGCTTTAAAATGTGCCCTGGTTTTAGAATAATTTAACCTTAGTGAGTGATAAAGCGCCTGCTTAAGCAAAGTTCAGAGGCCAGGGTTCAATTCCTGGCATGTCTGTCCTGCCCCCTGGGTGTGCTGAGATGCACATGGTGGCGCACCTGTAATCCCAGTGCTTGGGAGGCTGAAAACAGGAGGTTCACTACGAGTCTACTACGTAATGAGGCCTTGAAGACTCTGTACTAAATACATTAAAACAAAACAAAACAAAACAAAAACAAACAAGTTAACCAGAGAAGGCAACAAGCAACTTTTTTTTTTTTTTTTGTGGTACCGGCGATTGAACTCAGGACCCTGTGCTTGCCAGGCAAGCACTTATTTTACTGAGCTATCTTCCCAGCCCTAGGAAGCAACAATATGATGAAATGGAAATGAGACAGCGATGGTACCATGGAACACAAGGATTCAGTGTGGAGGTCATTACAGAGATATAGGCAGGGTTGGTCTGGCCTACGTGTGCCATTTTATCAGAGACTGGGGCAGAGAGTATGTGGTCCACAAATCATGTTTAATTGGCCTCATTTTTCTGCATTGTCGAAAGGCTGAACAATGAAGGTGATAGAAGGATTTTCTATAGATTTAGAAAAAGGACAAGTTTAAGATTTTAAATTTTTCTACTAAACAGATGAGCAGAAATTCTGACTGTTGTATTTCTGAAGTGCTTGTCTTACTCTAGTAAGAAAACATCCCCAAAGCCTGTTAAGCATATGTTCTAATTTAGAGTGATTTCCATAGTAACTGAAAATTTCTTTTGAGTCTCTGTATATATAAATATATATATGTATTATTTATTTATTTATTTTTATTTTGTTGAAGTACAAATATCAATGAGACAGTTTTAAGATACCTTGACAAGATAGATTTGATAAATTAATACATTGCAAACTGTTTCCATAATATTTTGGTATCATAGAAAGTACATACATGATATTATACTTACAGACATTATTATAGTGTATGTGTCTTATCAGTACATTTAGAGTGTAGCTGTTTGCGTATCTTATTTTTTATACCTGAATTACGTCACAGATTCAATAATTAATACTTTCTGCCTTGTTATTTCCCTATTGGTTGTCCATAGTACTAGAAGCCGACATAATATCCTGTCCAACCACCATTAGTGCAAATCTTGCCTCTTGTAGAATTATGTAGAAGCACAGTGTATCTATCCCAGCTGTACTGTCCATACACACACATCATGATTCTTCCTTTCTATACCCCTTCCTTTGTCTGCACCTGTCAAAGATGGGCACTCCATTGTCATTCATCTAATTTAGGTGCCTGAACTCGACGACACAGTCCAGCATCCACAACAGTAGTGAGTTATCTGAAGTTGTCGACCATAGCCATTTACAGCTCCACTTATTATTATGGCCCCGCAGTGTATACCTCATTTTTATACTTTTCTGCTGGATGGTTAAGACCTAGATAGAGAAAGACCTATATACCAACACATGTACTTTGTGTTTCTTATGAGGTCAGTGAAGTCCCCTCAGGGTTTATCTTGTAGTCCTGTACCTTATTCTGTAGATCCTTTGTGTCATCCATGTGGATGAGTCACGGCCAATGCTTGACCAGTTTGTTCTCTGTGAGAGCCTGAGACAAAATTTTCTCTCCATGTGACTCTCCCCAGGCACACTATAGAACTTCGATCTCTTTCCTCTGTAGTTCCATAATCTCCTTGTTCAGAAAATTTGGAGCTCAACTGAGTTTCATGATGTTGCAGTACAGGTTCACCTACGTCCTGAGTCTTCACTGACCTTGAAAGTCTAGGGCCAAAATGTTGGCTGGCCTTGTGGTTCTTCTATTTCTCCAATTCTGATCTGTGAACTTAGGTTGTTAACCATCCAGAAGAAAAGCTGATTAGTATCCTGCAGCATATGCCATTCACTTTGCCTTATTGGACTCAATTGTTTTTAGTTGTTGTACAATTCCATTTGTATTTCTCTGCTTCTTATACTAGGGAGACAATATGATATTTACACAGGTGTGTCTGGTTTATTTCACTTATATGTTCAAGTGGCATCCACTTCTGTATATTTTTTGATGAGTAAGACTTCAGTTAAACTAATACATATAGCTAATCAGGTGCTTGGCATCATGCTAAATGTTAGTCTTCTAATGTAAAATTTAGGGCAGTATAGTAAATAGAGGTTCTGTTAATTGTTGAATAGAGATTAGGCTGTTTTTCTTTGTTTGCTTGGCTGTTGCTTTATGGGCTGAGTATGAGAACTTGACTTCAAAGCCTGTATTCTTATAACTACCTCACATATTATGTATGTCTTTTGTATACTTTGTACTGAAGAAGGCATATAAAAGGTATTAGATCCATAATTCACCTTTTAGTTGTATGGTATGATTCATGATGGTATTATCAGAGGAAATAATGCACTTTTGTTTATGTTAAGAAGTGAATAGATTTGGGGCTGGGAATGTGGCTCACACAGGCATAAACACCTACTTAGTAAGCGCAGGTCCTGAGTTGGATTCCAGGTACTACAAAAGGAAAAAAAAAAAAAACGGAAAAGTGAATGAATTTGTTTGGTTCCTATTTTTTCCTTTTTCTAGTACTGGGGATTTAACCCAGGGCCTTTTGTATTGAGCACAACCAGCCCTTTAGTTTTTGTGCTTATTTTATTTTTTGGAACAAAATCTTGCTCAGGCTGGGTTTCAGTTTAAATCCTTCTTGGGCTGAGTGTGGTGGTGCATGCCTATAATCCCAGTACTTCAGGAGGTTGGGGCAGGAGGACTGCTGAAAGTTCAAGGCTAGCCCAGGCTACCAATTGAGCTCAAGGCCAGCCTGACTGTATAGTGAAACCCTGTGTCAAAAAGATCTTTTAAGAAGTCTTCCAGCTCAGCTTGCCAGAGCACGGTTCTGGGCATGTACTACTGTGCTGGCATGGTAATATTACCATGTTTAGGTTTGTCATGTTTTGAAATAAAGCTGGAGCCCCGTTTTTAGTGACTACTGGCTTCTTATAAGCTGGGGAGAGGGTACAATAGTGGAATTAAAGTCTATATAAAAGTTAGAATTACTTGGAGGGTTTTGTGAAGTACTGGAATTAGGATTTTTTTTTTTTTTTAAGAGCATCCTTTTGGGGGATTATTTTGTCATTAAGGTAAATCTTGATCCTGCAGATACAATCTTGACTTTGTGCCTTTAATTCATACCACACTTAGTGATCATTGCCACTAGTGAGCTTTGGAATTTGAACTATATAATTAGATGACACAGTTGAATTGGCAGTAATAGGCTGACAAAATTGGCAAGTTTTACACGAAGGTATTGTTAAGGCCCTTGTAGTTACACATACAGAGCCTGAGGATCAGAACTAAGATTACTGAAGTTGAAATTTTAAAAAAGTGAGGAAAAGTCATTAAGAAATTTACACATTCAGTTTCTCTGAGTAGAAATAAAATTATATTTTTAAAAAGCTTTGGTTTTTGTTTATTCCAGAGGATTTTTTTTCTTCTCAGGCTTTTGAATGCTTATGATGAACATCAGACACTCCTAAAAGAACAAGATAGTTTAAAAAGAAAAGCAGAAAATGGGTATGTAACCTCTTGCTAAATCGGGGAGGGCTGTGTGAGAGGACATTTAATTGTGGAATGTTTACGAGGGACTGTCACTCATGCATGGCTGCCTGGCAGCTCTGCATGTACCTGCAGTTGGTGTTTCAAACTGGTGGGAACATGCTAGAGAAGTGTTACTATTCTGTTGTATAGGTTTAGATGTTCTCATGATTTGTGAAAAAATACTAAAATGAATTGCAAAAACTACTTCCATTGAACTTAGTGGATACAGGCAATGGAAAGCCATTAGGATGAGCACAGAGCTAGGCCGTGAGCCTTGCAAGTTCATGGAGCGACAGACGGTCACAGAGCAAGGATCATAAATTCAAGGCTGGCAAGTGGCAATGCCTTACACTGCTTTCTTGGTGATGTCTGCTCATCTAAGGCATGACTGCCAGTCCCAGTTGAAGTTATGAGCAACTGTGGACACTGTACATACAGATTTTTATTTAGTCACATTTTTTTCTTGCAAGCATCACTCAGGCTGAATAAACTAACTATAGGTCACATCCAAACCCCAGGCATTTTTGTCCTTTCTGACATAGGCAAGAGCTTGTGATGTCTCAGTGAAGTGACCAAGTGCAGCACAAGGATCATAGGTTTGTAGAGTGGGAACTGAGGTTAAGTGTCTTTATTGGCTGTACCAATAAAGGGTTCTGCCCAGCTTGCTGGAGGTCGGTGGACTTTTCTGAAGAGGGGATTGGGGCTGTTAAGATTGCTGTTATGGGGTATTAAGAGGTTACATGCATTGTGGTGCAAAGATGTAGGAAACTTCTTTGTGTAAGTGATTTTGAGGGATTACTTTGTAAAAGGAAGGTAAACTGTTGAGTTCAGGTTTCAGCCTCCTAAGAATTTGTTCAGCTGTACATTTTTCATTAATTGCCTTCTAGTCTGTCATTTTTGCATTTTTATTCTGCTGCTGCCAGAATAGCCCTTTCCACCACCAAAAGTAAACTCATGTTGAGTAAAACTGCAGGTGATAGTCATCTAATAAAAGTTGTTATCTGTGGAAGTCCTCAAAGTTTCCATTTGGATCTTTTATAGATCAGAAGAACCAGAAGAAAAGAAAGTACACACGGAAGACACAACTTCATCATCTACACAGATGATTGATGGTGATTTACAAGCAAATCAAGCTGCATATAATTACAGTGCCTGGTATCAAGTGAGTCCACGTAATTTTTTGTTCATAGGTTTAATTAGAAGCCTATTTTAAGTACTCTTTTAAAAGTAAAAGCAATCTTTTGGCTTTATTTCAGCATGTGAAATACATTGCTATTTGCAGTTAATTGTGAATTGCAATAATTAACACTTGCATATTTTAGTTGCTTTAACTTTCATGTTTAAAGCCTTGCTGGCCTACTACTATGCTAATATGTTTACTTTTTCCTTTTCAGTATAATTATCAGAACCCTTGGAATTATGGACAGTATTATCCTCCCCCTCCAACCTGATGGGAAAATGTAAATTTCTGATGGAGTATGTGAAAGTGTGAAATTATTATTTTTTAAATGAGGGATGTAAACATAGCATAAGCCTGTTGTATTTGTTAACTTGTCTCCCCTGTTTCTGTGTAACATTTATTAGAGGAAAATGTCAATTAGTAGCTTACCAGATAACTATTTCCTACCATTTCTAAAATTTACTTTTTATTGGAGAACTATTTTTTTTATTTTTTTGCATTAAATGGTCTAGAATTCTTTTGCAGTGCATTTGCAAAAGTTTTATAGCCTTAAGTGTAGGACAAAAACTGACTGCGAATCATATCAGTGTATACAGTAAAAGATTCTGAAAACACATAAGGGCTGGCTATTAAGGATTTACCTCTTCTGTAAAAACAAAGCTGATTTTTAATCTTTGCTGACAAGATTGTCTTGAGTATTTCAGTAATACGTGTGAATCTGGATCTAACTGCAGAAAAGACACTATTAAGACACAATGCCTTGGGGTAGATTATAAATGAGAAAATGTAATGTTTGCATCCCTTTAAATGAAAATCATATCAAAAGTATGTTGTTCCAGGAGACTTTGTATTTAGAATATTCATGTAAAACTTGTGAGCAAGCATTCATTTTGATCAAACTGATCATCTTCATTTTTGTAATAAAACTGAAGATTCATCCAGCAGTTGTTTTATGAATTTAATTTTTTGGGGGGTACCTCATGTTAACTTCCTATTTAACACTGTTTGGTGTAGAAGCAGACATTCCCTAAGTTTAATTACCTTCCTGCCAAGATCTGTTTGCCCTTTTAAGTTTTCTGTTTTTTTCAAGTTTTGTGACTTCTGACTTAAATACAGAGTATATAAATATTTTAGGATGGTATCCTTGGCCAGACTGTTTCATTATTCATTACTATATTTCCTGCTTGTTGGAGGTCAACAGTCATCCTTATCTGACCAGAACAATTAATACCAAACATCACATCAAGACAGTGGATATATTTTAATTGAAATTTTCAGTTTCACAGCATGAGGTAAAAGGAAATACAATTTTCCTTAACCAGTATTTCACACAGCTATAGTAAAATACTTTAGACTTCAGGGATTTATAAGGGATTACATTTCTCAAAAATGGGATCAAGTAAGTTTTACTTAACTCTGAAATTTCCAGTTGATTCTTTACAATAG
>PVKA01029839.1:0-27889 GCA_004027165.1 Ctenomys sociabilis
AAGTTCTAAAGTGTGCCTGGGGAGAGTCACATGAAGAGAAAACTTTCTCTCAAGCTCTCACAGAGAGCAATCTGGTCAAGCATTGGCCGTGACTCATCCACATGGATGACACAGACAAAGGAACTACAGAATAATGTACAGGACTACAAGATAAACCCTGAGAGGACTTCAATGACCACATAGGAAATATAAAGTTCTTCTGTTGGTATATAAGTCTTGATCTAGCTAGGTCTTAACCATCCAGCAGAAAAGTATAAAAATGAAGTATACATCGTGAGCCCATAATATTAAGCTGAGCTGTAAATGGATATGGTCGACAATTTCTTTGAATAACTCTCTATGGTAGTAGAATGCTGGACTGTGTTGGACTGTAGTGTCGAGTTCAAGCACCTAAGTTAGTTGAATGTCAATGGAGTGCCCACTTTTGACAGGTGTAGACAAAGGAAGGGTTGTAGAAAGAAAGAATCATGATGTGTGTATATAGACAGTACAGTTGGGATAGATAACGCTGTGCTTCTACATAATTCTATGAGAGGCAAGATCTGCACTAGTGGTGGTTGGACAGGATATTATGTCGGCTTTTAGTACTATGGTCATCCACTAGGTAAATAATTATTGGATTTTTTATATAATTCAGGTATAAAAAATTAGATAAGTAAGCAACTACACTCTTAATTCACTGATAAGAGATATCTGCTAAAATAATATCTGTAAATATAATATCATGTATGCACCTTGTACAATATCAAAACATTATCAAAACAGTTTGCAATGTATTAATTCATCGAATGTGTATGGTTAAGGTGTCTTAAAACTCTGATTGAGATTTGTATTTTAATAAAATAAAAATAAATGAAAAAAAAAAAAGAAGTCAAAGATCTCTTCACAGAAAACTGCACTATGATGAAAAAAGAGATTATAGAGGATTTCAGAAAATGAAAAGATATTCCCTGCTCCTGGATAGAAAGAACCAAAACTGTGAAGATGGCCATACTCCCAAAATTGCTGTATAGATTTAATACAATCCCTATCAAAGTATCACCAACATACCTCCTAGACCTAGAGAAATCATTCCTAAACTTTGTTTGGAACGAGAAAAAACCTAGAAAAGCAAAAGCAATCCTTGGCAATAAAGATAAGGCATGAAGCATTACACTTCCTGACTTGAAATTATACGACAAAGCTACTGTGATAAAATCAGGAAGGTATTGGCAAAGAAATAGACCTGAGGATCAATGGAATAGATTACAAGACGCAGAGGCATCTACAAACACACTCAGCCACTTGATCATCAATACAGGGGCCGAACACACTTACTGGAAGGAAGATTGCCTCTTTAATAAATGGTGCTGGAAAACCTGGCTTTCTACATGCCGAAAATTAAAACTTGACCCAGCTCTATCACCATGCACTAAGCTAAAATCAAAATGGATTAGAGATCTTAACATTAAAACAAAAACACTCAATCTCCTGGAAGAGAAAGTAGGAGGAACTCTTGAAGACATAGGGATAGGCAAAGAGTTCGTGAATAACCATGTATTTGAACAGGAAACACTTGAAAGAATTGACAACTGCGATCAACTCTTCTTGAGAAGTTTCTGCACGTCAAAAGAAATTGTCAACAAAGTGAAAAGACAACCCACAAATTTCGAAAAAGTCTTAACTAATAAGCACTGAGAAAAAGTTCTGTTCTCTAGCATTTATAAAGAAGATATATTAGGGCCCTCAAATTTAAACACTCAATCTAGAAATGGGCATCTGAGATGAATACATACTTCTCAGAGGATGAAATTAAAGAAGTGAATAAATAGATGAAAAAATGCTCCACATCACTAGTCATCCGTGAAATGCAATTTAAAACAATACTGAGATACCATTTCATTCCAGAAAAAATAGCTATCATAAACAAATCAACCAACAACAAATGTTGGAGAGGACATGGGGAAAAAGCACCACTTCTCCACTGCTTGTGGGAATGCAGACTGGCACAACAATTGTAGAAATCAGTGTGGAGACACCTCACAAAACTAAGACTGGACATCCCATTCAAGCTGGCTATCCCTCTACTGAGAATTTTCCCAGAGGAACTGAAAACATCATATCATAGGGATATATGTGTACCTATGTTTATAGTAGCGCAATGTGTGATAGCAAAATCTTGGAAACAACCAAGATGCCCGTCACATGAAGAATGGTTGAAAGAGGTGCAGTACTGATGTACAATGGAGTATTACTCAGCTATAAAGAATGATAAACTTGAAGCATTTATATCTAAGTGGATGCCACTTGAATATATACTCATAAGTGAAATAAACCAGACACATATGTGCAAATATCATATAGTCTCCCTAGTATAAGAAATAAAAAGAAGAAATACAAATAGAAGGATATAACAATAAGTGAAAAGAATTTTGTCAGATAGGGTAAACTGAAGTGCATATGTTACAGCGTAATAATCAGCTTTTCTTCTGGATGGTTAACAACCTAAGTTTGCAGATCAAAAGTTGTAGAAGTGGAAGGACTGCAAAGTCAGCCAACATTTTGGCCCTAGCCTTCCAAGGTCAGTACTGTAACATCATGAAACTCAGTTGTGCCCCAAATTTTCTGATCAAGGAGATTATGGGGCCACAGAGAAATGTGAATGATGATCTATAGTGTGCTTCGGGAGAGTCTCATGGAGAGAATAGTTTCTCTCAGGCTTCCACAGAGAGCAAATTGGTCAAGCAATGGCTATGACTCATCCACATGGCTGACACTGACAAATGATCTACAGAGTGAGGAACAGGGTTGCAGGATAAACCCTGAGGGGATTTGACTGACTTCATCAGATACAAAAGTTACATTTTTTGTTATATAGGTCTTGCTTTTTTTCAGTCTTAACCATCCAGAAGTAAAAAAAAAAAAAAAAAAAAAAAAAAGTATATTAAATAAGGCAATAAAAATAAGCTGAGTTGCAAATGGCTCTGGTCTACAACTTCTTCGGATAATCCACTATTATTGTGTATTATTGGACCGTTTTGGATTGTTTTGCTGAATTCAAGCACACATAATAATTTAATGACAATAGAATACCCATCTTTAATGGAAGTAAACAAGAAAAAAAAAAGGGAGATACAAAAGAAGAACCATTCTGTGTTTGTATAAACAGTACAGTTAGGATAAATATACAGTACTTTTGCATAATTCTATGAGAAGAAAAACTTGTACTAACAGTGTTTGGACAGGATATCCTGTCTGCTTCTTGTAATATGGATAACCAATAAGAAGACAACAATGTAAAAATTATTAATTATTGAAACTGTACTGTAATTCAGCTTTTAAAAAAAGATAGGTATACAGCTACATTCTCTTAATTCACTGAACAGAGGCATCTGCTCTCATAGTTTGTAGATAAAGTATCATGTATACACCTTGTACAACACAAAGCCACTATGAAAACAATGTGCAATATATTTTTGAATCTGTCCTAATTTGGTTTGAAATTATTTGGTATTTGTTCCTCAATAAAATAAAATGCAGAAGAAATAAATACTTTATTATTAAATCTGGGGGGAAAGACATCAAAAGAAGAAATATAAATGGAAAGGTATAGCAACTAAAAAGAATGTATTCAGATAGTTACGGTAAACTGAACTACATATGTTGGAGGGTAATAATCAACTTCTCTTCTGGTGGGTTAACAACCTAAGTTTGCAGATCAAAAATTGGAAAAATGGAAGGGCTGCAAGGTAACCCAACATTTTGGCCCTAGCCTTTCAAGGTCAGTAAAGACTCAGGACATAGGAAAACCTGTACTGTAACATCATGGAACACAGTTGTGCCCCAAATGTTCTTATCAATGAGATTATGGGGCCACAGAGCAACATGATCAATGCAGTAGAATGTGCCTAAGGAGAGTGACATGGAGAGAAAACTTTCTCTCAGGCTTTCACAGGGAGCAAACTGGTCAAGCAGTGGCCGTGACTCATTCACATGCCTGACAGTGACAAAGGATCTACAAAGTGAGGTATAGGGTTACAGGATAAACCTTGAGGAGACTTGACTGACCTCACAGATACAAAAGTTATATTTTTTGTTATATAGGTCTTGCTTTATCTCTGTCTTAACCATCCAGTAGAAAAGTATAAAAATGAGCTATATAAAATAAGGCTATAATAATCAACTGAGCTGTAAATGGATCTAGTCAACAACTTCTTTGGATAACCTGCTACTATTGTGGACTGCTGGACTGTGTTGGAATGTTTTGCTGAATTCAAGCATCTATAACAATTGAATGACAATGGAACCAGTTATCTTTGACAGGAGTAAACAAAAAAGGGGATACAAAGGAATATCCATTCTGTGTTTGTATAAACATTACAGTTAGGCTAAATATGCAGTATTTTTGCGTAACTCTATGAGAAGTAAGATTTGCACTAATAGTGTTTGGATAGGATATTCTGTCAGCTTCCTGTACTATGGATAACCATAAGGAAGATAACAATGTAAAAAGTATTAATTATTGAAACTGTACTATAATTCAGCTTTTAGAAAAAGACAGGTATATAGCTACATTCTCTTAATTCACGGATTAGAAGCATCTGCTGTAATAGTGTTTGTAAGTAAGAATATCATGTATGGACCTTGTACAACAAAAAAATCACTATGAAAACAATATGCAGGGCCGGGGAGATGGCTCAGTGGAATAAGCGCTTCCCTGGCAAGAGCAAGGGCCTGAATTCAACCCCTGGTTCCACCAAAAAAAAAAAAAAAAAAAAAAAAAGCAACGTATTAATTATTGAATCTGTCCTAATTTGACTTGAAACTGTCTCGTTGCTATTTGTTCTACAATGAAATAAAATTTAAAAAAAAAAAAAAAAAACACAAGAAGAAAGTAGGAGGCACTCTTCAAGACATACTGGTAGGCAAATAGTTCATGAACAAAAATCAAATCACATGGGTAATAATTGAAAGAATTAACAACTGGAAACAACTCTTATTGAGAAGCTTTTGCACATCAAAAGAAATTACCAACAAAGTGAAAAGACAACCCACAAATTTTGAAAAAAATCTTAACTAATAAGCACTCAGCAAAGGTCTGCTCTCCAGAATTTATAAAGAACTAAGATACATTAGGGCTCCTAAAGTTAAAGACCCAATCCAGAAATGGGCATCTCAGATGAACGCACACTTCTCTGAGGATGAAATTAAACAAGCAAATAAAGAAATGAAAAAATGCTCCACATCACTAGCCATCTGTGAAATGCAAATTAAAACAACACAGATACAATCTCACCCCAGAAAGAATGGCTATCATAAAGAAATAAAGGAACAACAAATGTTGGAGAGGATGTGGGGAAAAGGAAACCCTGTCCCTTGCGGGTGGGAATGTAAACAGGTGCAATCATTATGGAAATCAATGTGGAGACTCCTTAAAAAACTAGGACTGGAAATCCCATTCAAACCAGCTATCCCCCTACTGGGAAATTTCCTGGAGGAACTGAAAACATCATATCATAGGGATATATGTGTACCTATGTTTATAGCAGCACAATTTGTGATAGCAAAATCTTGGAAACAACCAAGATGTCCATCACGAGGAACAGTTGAAAAACATGTGGTATTTTTATACAATGGAGTATTACTCAGCTATAAAGAATGATAAATCTGAAGCATTCCAATTTAAGTGGATGCCACTTGAAGATATAAGAAAATAAACCAGACCCACATGTGCAAATATCATATAGTCTCCCTATTATAAGAACTCAAAAGAAGAAATACAAACAGAAAGGTATAGCACAATTAAAGGGAAAGCGAGAACTTGAGGATTAGACAATGAGGAGAGGGCAAGGAGAAAAGCTGGGAAACATGACAGGGGCAAAGCTAGGCATTTATACACACAAGATTGGTAAGGTAATGATTCTGAGAAACATCAGCAGGTTTTTGAAACTATAAGTTAATTCATAGCATTCTCACCTTGACTAACTGTACATGCTGATACCTGTGAACCAAGCAACTGCACTGAAGATAGCAATGTGTACTAGAAGGGTCATGCTTAGAACGCCTGTCATTCTGTTCTTCTAAATACATACTTCTTGTCATGACATACCAATTACTAACATACTGTCTCTCAAGTAAAAGGTTTATTTTTTCCTTTTTTTTTTTTTTTAGGGGTAAAAAATGAAAAAAAGACAAGAAAAAAATGTCACAGGACTGTCCTGCTACAATGCTGTATATGGTTAGGTTTCTAAATTTCTCTGTAAAAATATGTATTTATTCCTATTTTTAAAAATTTTTTTTCTTCATATTCTGTCAGGACTTAAAGTTTAGCATATCAATACTTGAAGGAAAATATCTGTTCCATGTTATGCCTAAGATGATTGATCCTTAGATAGGGTAAACTGAACTGCATATGTTGCAGAGTAACAATAAGCTTCTCTTCTGGTAGGTTAACAACCTAAGTTTACAGATGAAAAACTACAAGAAAAGGAAAGCCTGCAAGGTCAGCCAACATTTTGGCTCTAGACTTTCAAGGTCAGTGAAGACTCCAGACATAAGAGAACCTGTACTACAATATCATGTAACTCAGTTGTGCCCCAAATTTCTTGATCAAAGAGATTATGGGGCCACAGAGCAACAGGATCAATGATGTAGAATGTGCCTAAGGAGAGTCACATGGAGAGAAAATATTCTCTCAGGCTTTCACAGAGAGCAAATTGGTCAAACAATGGCCATGACTCATCCACAGGGCTGATACTGGCAAAGGATCTACAAAGTGTGGTACGGGGTTACAGGATAAATCCTGAAGGTATGTGACTGACCTTGTTAGATACAAAAGTTACATTTCTTGTTATATAGGTCTCACTTTGTCTTGGTCTTAACCATCCAGCAGAAAAGTATAAAACAAGGCATAAAAAGTAAAGCCATATTAATATGCTGAGCTATGAAAGGCTCATGTCAACATCTTCTGTGGATAACCCACTACTGTGGACTGCTGGACTGTGGATTGTTTTCCTGAGTTCATGTATCTATAGTATTTAGATGCCAATGGAATACCCATCTCTCACAGGACTGAACAAAAACAGGGGATACATAAGGACTATGTTGTATTTGCATAGACAGAACACTTAGGACAGATATACAGCTACTTCCACTTAATTCAATGAGTAGAAAGATTTGTACTGATAGTGTTTGGACAGGATTTCCTGTCTGCTTCTTGTGCTATGGATAACAACTAAGAATATAATGAAGTATAATGTATTAATTATTGATACTGTCCTATGAATCAGTTTTGATACTGTCTCATTGCTATTTCTCAATAAAATTAAAAACAAAAACATGTGAAGTAGCATTAAACACATATAGTAGTAATAAATGATCTAGGGACAGATAACTCAAAAAACTAAAGCGCCTGATTAGGCAGGTATAGCTACCAGGGTTCCATCCCTGGCATGCCCTGCCTGTGCTGGCCCCGCCCCCAGGGCACACTGAGACTGGGCATGATGGTGAGCGCCAGAATTCCCAGCACCTGGGAGTTAAAAAAATGAGAAAGATCACTACGAGTCCAATCTATGTAATGAAACCCTGTACTAAATACATAAAAATAAACAAAATACATGATCTAGGGCCAGGGATTCTCAGCAGCACAGTGGCTGCCTGGCAAGCATAAGATCATGAGTTTGATTCCCAATATCAGAAAAAAACAATAATAATAATAATCTAAAATCAATCACCAAAGTTTATCATAAACAGAGAAATTTACACAATATTAAAACAGAAGGCAGGAGACAAAAAAATTAAAGATCAGAGGATCTAATAAATTCAACTGGAAGCTATGAACCTCGT
Organism: Ctenomys sociabilis; assembly: GCA_004027165.1. NCBI lineage: Eukaryota > Metazoa > Chordata > Mammalia > Rodentia > Ctenomyidae > Ctenomys > Ctenomys sociabilis. The sequence goes on from PVKA01029839.1 coordinate 7,825, forward strand.
AAAGAAAAATTATGGTGAATGATTATTATTTTTTTATTTTCATTTTTTTTGTGGAACCGGGGACTGAACTCAGACCCTTGTGCTTGCCAGGAAGTGCTTATTCCACTGAGCCATCTGCCCAGCCCCTATGGTCAATTATTTATTCATTCATTTATTTAGTTGAGATAAAGACTCACCTAAAGTGCCCAGGCTGGCCTCAAAGTGTGATCCTCCTGTATTACTCAGCATGCTCAACACTAAAATCACAGGCACTAATTACAGTAGTGTTGATCAATTGATTTTTTTTTGTTTCATACCAGGGATTGAACTGAGAACCTTGCTCTTTCCAGGCAAGCACTTTTTCCACTGAGCTATCTCCCTGGCCTGATCAACTGATTTTTGCAAAGTGTCAAGAATACACAATGGCTGGGCATTGTAGTACACCCAGAACTCAGGAAGCTGAAGCAGGAGGATCACTGGCAGTTGAAAACTAACTTAGGCTACAAAGTAAACTCAAAACCAGCCTCAGCTGGGACCCTGTCTCAGGAATAGGGTCGACCAGATAGCACAGCAAACTGAAGCACCTGCTTAAGCAGAGCTCAGCAGCCAGAGCTAGATCCTCAGTGTGCCATGTTGGCCCCACCTCTAGGGCATGCTGAGACATTGGTGGATCACTATGAGTACTATCTATGGAGTAAGACCCTATAGACACTAGAAGACCAAAAAACGCTCAATAAAATGGGCATTGGGACTAAAGAGATGGCTCAGCACAACACTCACCTGTTAACTGCACAGTCCTGGAGTTTAATTCCCAGTACCAAAACAAAAAACCATAAAATATATAAATAGCTTTTAAAAAATATAGAAAATGGCCAACAGATATATGAAAAACCACTCATCATCACTAAGAATCTGAAAAATGCAAATTAAAACCACAATGTATCAGTTAGTCCAATATTGAAGAGAACATAGTAAAAAAAAAAAAAGGAAATTTTGTTTACTGTTAGTGGGAATGTATAATAAGACAAGCATTACAGATAGCACTGACAGGGCCAGGGAAATGGCTCAGTGGAATAAGCGCTTCCCTGTCAAGTGCAAGGGCCTGAGTTCAATCCCTAGTTCTGTCAAAAAAAAAAAAAAAAAGTGTAAATAAGAATTATCACATGGTCCAGCAATCCAAAGGATATATCCAAAGGAATTGAAATCAATATCCCAAAGAGAAATATGCACACCTGTGTTCACTATTGCATTATTCACAAATAGGTGTTCATAATTATAGGAAGGACTAAAGAAAATGTGGTCGATACACACAATGTAATTAATATTAGCCTCGTAAAAGGAAGAACCCTAGCTGCTGCGCTCAGCCAAAGCAAGCACTTTAGTCCTCTGAGGTATCTGACTGGCACTAGATTTTTACAGTATTTTTTTTTTTTTTTCTGGAACCGGGGATTGAACTCAGATCCTTGTGCTTGCCAGGGAAGCACTTATTCTACTAAGCCATCTCCCCAGCCACTCAGGCCCTATTCTCCGGAGCTATCTCCACGGAGCCAAGACAGATTTTTTTTTTTAATGTATTTGGTACAGGGTCTCACTATTGAGATCGGATTCGTGGTGATCCTCCTGTTTTCAACCTCCCTAGCTCTAGGATTATAGGCTCGCACTACAACCCAGGTCTTTGTGGCTGGCTCAGTGCACCTGGGATAGATAAAGGCCTCCAGGGCGTATGGTAACAGGGATTGAACTTGAGTCCCTGAGCTTGTCTAAGCAAGCGCTTAGTCCACTGAGCTCTCTCACCAGCCCAGATAGATAGAATCAAGAGAAAAACTACATATTAATATCGAGAGCAAGAGAGAGACAAGAGACAGAATTAAGATGAAAACTACGTATCACGGGCCAACCAGATAGCTCAGCAGATTAAAGTACCTGTTTAGGTAGACCCAGGGACCAGGGTTCGATTGAAACGAGGCACAGGTAGGGGCCCGGGAGATGGCTCAGTGGAATAAGTACTTCTTGGCAAGTGCAAGGGCCTGAGTTCAAATCCCTGGTTCTGAAAAAAAAAAAAAGAAAGAAAGAAAATAGGCATGGGCGTGGTAGTATGCACCTGTATCCCAGCACTTGGGAGGCTGAAAACAGGAGGATCACGAAGTCTCAGCTGTGTAGTGAGACCCTATAGACCCTGTACTAAATACATAAAGAAAAATCAGAAATAAGAAAAGATATCTACTACCATTATTGCTGTTAAATACAGTGCTTCAAACAACAGTCAAGGGGCTGGGGAGATAGCTCAGTAAAATAAGCACTTGCCTGAAGGAGGCATTATGCTTCCAGAAAAATCTCAAGACAAAGTGCTGCAGGCAACTGTGGTAGCTGTGGGGAAAGGCTCTAAGGGAAAGGGTGGAGAGATCCAATCAGTTAGTGTGAAAGTTGGAGATAAAGTTCTTCTTCCAGAATATGGAGGCACCAAAGTAGTTCTAGATGACAAGGATTATTTCTTGTTCAGAGACGGTGACATTCTTGGAAAATACGTAGAGTGAAGTAAATCACTGTTGAAATGGCCTCAGATAATGTTGCCCATTCCACTGAGGTTCTGCCATCTTTCATCCTATACATAATTTCCATGTCTCTTTTATAATAAACTGATGATATCTAAACTAATGACATCTATTCTCTAAAGTTTAGTTTCACTGTACTGGTGTAAACATTTCCAAATAAAATAAGTAAATGAGAAAGAGAGAAATAAAACAGATAGGAAAGGAAGAAGTTAATTATCATTATTTGTAGAAGACATGATTTTCTACTTACATCACCACCAAAACTCCATCAAAGATCACCTAGAATTCCTAATCAAATCTAATGACATACCAGGAAACAAAATTAACACTTCAGAATCAATATCACATGTACAGATATAAATTCCCCATAGTAAAAGTGGTCACTAAAACTAAATTGTTCCAATAAACTTAAATGTAAAAATAAAAAGGGGGGAGGTCAAAAAAATCAAAAGCATTCTTACACAAAAATAATAAACTGACCAACACAGAACTTAAGGAAACAATACAATATAGACCTTTTACAATAACATCAAGGAAAATGAAATACTTAGGAATTAACCCAACCAAAGCAGTGAAAGACCTTTACAATGATGTACTCTGAAAAAGGTAATAGAAGAGGACAGCAGAGAATAGAAAATGCCTGTTACTATACAGGCAAAACTAAGTCAAATAGCCATACCTCCAAAATTATTACACAGATTTAGCATAGTCCTGATCAAAATACCAACAAGATTTCTGACATAATTACAGAAACAATTCTAAAATTTATAAAGAACCACAGAAGACCATGAATGGCAAAAGCAATTCTGGTAAACAACGGCAAACCAAAGCATGAAACATCACATTGCTGGACTTCAAGTTATACTACAAAGCTACAATGATAAAAACAGAATGGTATCGGTAAACACTTGTGGATCTATGAAACAAAACAGAGGATACAAGTCCAGGTATGGTAGTGCATACCTATAATCCCAGCACTCAGGAGGCTGAGGCAGGAAGATCTCTGGGAGTTTGAGACCAGCCTAGGCTACAAAGTGAGCTAAAGGCCAGCCTGAACTACATACTGAGACCCTGCCTCAAAACAGAAAAAAAAAAAAAAAAAAAAAAAATCAAGGTGCAGAAACAATTCCAGGTACTCACAGGTACCTCATTTTGTGTGTATGTGTAAGTATGTATGCATGTATGTATGTATGTATGTATTTTGGGAAATGGTCTACAGGGTGTTCAGAAACTCATTACTATATTAGACTTCATAGTGATCCGCATGTTTACAGCCTCCCAAGAGCTGGGATTACATAAGTGCACTACCACACTCAGCCCCAATCACTGTTTCAATGTGCCCCGGAGCAGAGCGGGGGCGGGGCCAGCACAGCAGAATCAGGGATCCAACCCCCGAGCCCCTGTTTGCAGGCACTTTAATCCACTGACCTATTCAGCCGATTCAATTCAAGGTACCTGATTTTTGACAAAGATGCCAAATACTTGCACTAGAAGAAAGATAGCCTCTTTAACAAATAGTGCTGGGGAACAGTGGCTAGCTACATGTTAAAGATTGAACCTGGGGCCGGGGAGATGACTCAGTGGAATAAATACTTCCCTGGCAAGTGCAAGGGCCTGAGTTCAATCCTTGGTTCTGCCAAAAAAAAAAAAAAAAGATTGAACCTGTATCTGTATCAGACTGTGCACTACAGCAGAAATGGGAAACAAACTTGAAAACAAAAATAAAAACTCTTGAGGACATATGGATATGCAAAGACATTCTGAGCAACACCCTGTTTGCACCAGAATACCAAGAACCAACAAAGTAGATCATATCAAATTAAAAAGCTTTGCACAGCAAATGAAATTGGCAACAATGTATAGAGAACCTACAAAATGGGGAATGGGGCCAGAGATAGCTCAGTAGAATAAGCACTTGTCTGGCAAGCACAAGGTCCTGAGTTCAATGCCTGGCTCTGAACAAAAAAAAAAGGGGGGGGGAGGGAATAAAGATTGCCAGCTACTCCTTAGAAAAAGGACTAATAAGTCAACACATAAATAAGTCAAGGGGCCAGGGAGATGGCTCAGTAGAATAAGCACTTGCCTGGCAAACGTAACAGCCTGAGTTCAATCCCCGGTTCCTCCAAAAAATAAACAAATAAATAAGCCAAAAAATTGGACACCCTAAAGGCCACCCAGGATTAAGCTCCTGCTTAGGCAGAGTGCCTCAGCCAGGGTTCAATCCCCAGTATGCTATGCTGGCCCCCAGGGCACTGAGACAGGCAACTGAGTTGAGACTGGGCCATTGAGACTGGGTGTGGTGGTATGTACCTGTAATCCCAGCGCTTGGGAGGCTGAAAACAGGAGAATCACTACAAGTCTGATCTACATAGTGAGAACCTGTGGACCCTGTAGACCTTCTACTAAACACATTTTTTAAAAATTGGGCATCTGAAATAAATAAAACACCATCAAGAAATCAAACAGTAACAAATGCTGGAGATGGTGGTGGTGTCAGGAAAAAATAACCCTTCTTCATTGTTAGTTGGAGTGTAAACTGGTACAACCACTATGAATAACAGTAAGGAGAATCCTCAAAAACCTAAAAATAGAAATTCCATTCAACCAAGCTTTTAAAAAGAATTTTAAAGTTATTTCCTTTCTATATATCTTCCCGAAAAAATTAAGAGATTGTATTATAATGACACATGCATACTAGTTTATAGCATAATTCACAGTAGTGGAATCTTGAAGCAGCCTGCATGTCCATCAACAGATGAATGGTAAGGAAATATTGTACTATACACACTAGAATACTCTTATGCCAGGAAGATACTCTATTCATTTGTAAAAAAAAATGGGTACACCCTGAGATCATGTTATATAAGTAAAACACACAAGCTTATAGTTTGTCTTACATGAGATACCCAATATATAAAGTATTCAACAAGTCAGACAATAGGAAATAAAAAATTACTGTAACTAGCATGGCCAATGTATGTAAAAAAAGTGTACCTTGATTTTTTTGTTTTGTATTTTAGGGAAGGGTCTGCAGGGGTCTCACTACTATATCGGACTCCTTGTGACTCTCTCGTTTACAGCCTCCCAAGAGCTGGGATTACAGACACATGCCATCATGCCCAGTCTCAATTGCTGTGTCAGCACGCCCTGGGGTAAGGGTGGGCATGGCAGGCCCAGGGACTGAACCCCAGGGCCCTGCGCCTGCTTGCAGGTACTTTAATCTGCTAAGCTATTCATTCCGCCCTTGTACCTTGATTTAGTATAACTATCCTATGTGTTTTACATGTGTTTTGGCCTGTTAGCCCAGCTATTAATCTGTGTTTATAACAATTAACTTGATTGATACTTACAAGATAAATACATTCAGTGCTAACCAACAAAATAAAGATTTATTTTTTTTTTTTAAATAGGGTAAAGAGGTGCCAGGAAGATGGCTCAACAGAATAAGCACTTGCTTGGCAAGTGCAAAAACCTGAGTTCAATACCTGGTTCCACAAAACAAATAAATAATAAAAAAAAATAAAATGGGGTAACGGGGGACGTGGAGATAGCTCAGTAGAATAAATGCTTCCCTGGCAAGTGTAAGAGCTTGAGTTCAATCCCCAGTTCTGCCACACACACACACACAAAAAAAAAAAAAAAATGGGGTAAGGGGCCAGGAAGATGGCTCAGTGAAACAAGCACTTCCCTGGCAAACGCAGGGGCTTGAGTTCAATCCCTGGTTCCGCCAAAAAAAGAAAATGTGGTAAACAGGAAGGGAGAAAAAGAAATGAGACATGTTATATACATATAGTAATTCCACACAATAAATACAATCATTGTATATTATAAATGTGTTCATTAAAATGAAAGAAAAATAAAACAAAAAAAGTAGAAAAAGACACTTATATATTAGGAAAAAAAAACACAAGGGTGGAGGCTAAAGTGTGGGTATATGAACAAAAGATTCACAATGAACGCCTCCCCCCAAATATGGGAGACTAGAAAGGGGTGTTTTCTTGGTACTTTCGTTTCTTAGTTTAAAAGCATAATTGAGGGCCAGCCAAATAGCTCAGAGGATTAAAGCTCCAGCTTAGGCAGATGCAGCAGCCAGAGTTCGATCCCGGCCTGCCATGCCAGCTCTGCCCCCAGGGCATGCTGAGGGCAGCTGAGCCTGGGCCCTGTAGACCCTTACTAATGAATTTTAAAAAAAAAAATTATGTGGGGAAAAGTGTAATTAAAACCGTATTTTGTAATTGTTTTTTGGCCTGTGTTTTGATATTCTTTCCTCTCTTCTTCCTAATAATATTCATGAAGAGGAGGTAGGGAGATGGCTCAGTAGAATAAGTGCTTCCCTGGCAGCAGCAAGGGTCTGAGTTCAATCACCAGTTCCGCCCTCCCCCCCAAGAATTCATGAAGATATGTTTATACATTGAATTTGTTTAGAAATTCAATTTTTGGTGCTGGGGAAAGGGCTCAGTGGAATACGTGCTTCCCTCGCAAGCGCAAGGGCCTGAGTTCAATCCCTGGTTCCGCCAAAAAAAAAAAAAAAAAAAAGAAATTCAATTTTTTTTCCCTGTATTTTAGGACAGAGTCTACAGGGTCTCACTACACAGATTGGACTCGTAGTTGTTCTCCTGTTTTGAGCCTGCCAAGCACTAGGATTATAGATGCATGCCACCATACCCAGTCTAGAAATTCAATGATTTTTGTTAAAGGTACAATTGATCATATTGGTTATACTTTGAAGACAGACTTCGAAAATAAAGAGGGCCCGGGGAGATAGCTCAGTAGATTAAGAGCTTTCCTGGCAAGTACAAGGGCCTGAGTTCAATCTCCAGTTCCACAAAAAAAAAAAAAAAAAAAAAAAAAAAAAAAAAAAAAAAAAAAAAAAAAAAATCCAATCCTTCAAAATGTGAGGCTGGGAGCCCAGGGAGATAGGTCAGTGGAATAAGTGCTTGCCTGGCAAGCACAAGGTCCTGAGTTAAATCCCTGGTACCACCTAAAAAATAAATTATGAGATTGTTAGATAAACCACTACCAAAAACTAGACCTACAAATGAATAAAATAAACTTATTACTGTAGAACATCAAAAGCAGAAACTTCGGCTGCTGCCTCCTTCTGCCACTCCTGGTGCTGCTTGTGTGCTCATTTGGTGCAGACCTGATACCTCTTTTGTGAACCGGCAGCTAAGAAGACTCGGGCATTCGCTATGGCTGACGAAAAGCCCAAGGAAAGTGTCAAGACTGAGAACAACGATCACATTAATTTGAAGGTGGAGGGCAGGATGGTTCTGTGGTGCAGTTTAAGAGGCATACACCACTTAGTAAACTAATGAAAGCCTATTGTGAATGACAGGGTTTGTCAATGAGGCAGATCAGATTCCGATTTGATGAACAGCCAATCAATGAAACAGACATGCCTGCACTATTGGAAATGGAGGATGAAGACACAATTGAGGTGTTCCAGCAGCAGAAAGGAGGTGTCCACTAAAAAGGGAACCTGCAACTACCCCAGAACTCTGTTCTTACAGACCAAGAATACATTCTCGATTAGAAAACTGCCATTTGGTTACACCACATCCTGACTACTACGGTATAGTTTTCTTTGTTCTTTCATTTACCCGTTCCCCATTCCTTTATTGTACATAAAGTATCTGGTGTATGTGCACAAGCATATTGCCTTTTTTTTTTTTACTAAATGGCCAACAGTATGTTTTGATTCACATCAAATGGAGATGAGATGGGGAATTACTGGTTCTATGAAAATAGCCAGGTGTGGTGGCGCAGGCCTGTAATCCCAGCACTTGGGAGGCTGAGGCAAGAGGATTGTTGAGAGTTCGAGGCCAGCCTGAGCTACAAAGTGACTTAAGGCCAGCCTGAACTGCATAGTGAGACCCTGTCTCAAAAAGACAAAAATAAAAAGAAAATAATCCCCTTTCTCCATTAGTGTGGCATGCTCATCAGCTCTTATCTTTATATTCCAGTAAGTTATTTTGCTCTCACTGTTTTAACAGAAAAGACAGCAACATAAAATTCCTTGCATACCTTGTTTGATTAGAGAATTTTAATGTTTTTTCATTTATCATTGTAATACCAAGGACAATTTTATAACTTTTTTGTATGTAACTATTACATGTAGGGCAATCTGTCTTTAAGTAGGAGTAAATTATTCTTTAAAAAAGAATCCTACATAGTTTTCCCTTTAAGTCAAATGTCTTGTTTAAAAAAAAAAAAAAAAACAAGCAGAAACTTCATGGGAGTAAGTACTGGTGCAGGAAGAGCTAAATTGGGATAAGGAATAGGACAGGGACAGGGACAGGGAGAAATCAAAATTTTTGATGGCTGTTACCTCCAAGAAACACTACCAGGGCTGGGGATATAGCTCAGTGGTTTTAGCACCTGGCTGGCAAGCACAAAGTCCTGAATTAAATCCCCAGTATGGGGGGGTTGTCAGGGGGGAGACCTCCAATGGAACATTACCAGATTCTCACAGTGAAGATCAAGGAAAAAAAATCACCTGCGCTTTAGACAGAAGCATATGCATCATTTTGAAATACTACATGTGAAACAAAACCATTTTGGGATGTACATCAGAGCATTCTGTTCTTAATAAGGCCTTCAGTCAAAATGAACTAGTTTATTAGTGACTAAAGGACATGTAGGAGGGCCAGAGAGATGGCTCAGTAGTATAAGCACTTGCCTGGCAAGCGCAAGGAAGGGCCTAAGTTCAAGCCCCGGTTCTGTCCAAATAAATAAATAAATTGAGGACATAGACAAGCCAAGCATGGTGGTGCACACCTATAATCTCAGCACTCTGGAGGCTGAAGCAGGAGGATCCTTGAGAGTTTGAGACTAGCCTAGGATACAAAGTGAGCTCATACCAGCTCACCAAAAAAAGACATGGGGAAAGGAAGTCTGACCCAAATCCCACCTGCACTATCTTTGGCAATGGGATAAGGGGAATAACCAAATCACTTTTAATAATCATATGGGTGTATGGGGCTAATAAGCACCTATGAAGTTCATAGCTCAGGAGCAACAGACCACTAAAAGACAGAGAACTATTCAAAATACAGAATACTTCCTCTCTCCACATACCTTACTATTACACCAAAAAGCACTATTCACCAAGAGTTCCTCTTACTCATTATATCATGCCTGAATATCAAAAAAGAGAAATTTCAAGGAATTTTCAAAGACAATGGGGCCGGGGAGATGGCTCAGTAGAATAAGTGCTTCCCTGGCAAGCACCAGGGCTTGACTTCAATCCCCAGTTCTGCCAAAAAAATAACATAATAATAAATAAAAATAAAATAAAAAATAAAAGACAAAGAACACAGCTTGAAGAAACAGCAAGCATCAAGGCTAGAAGCGCCAGACTGAAATATTTGTTTTGCAATGCTGATGATGCTCTACAACTGGCGTTACACAGAAAAATGAAAACTGGTCAACATTCTAAATGTTCTGATAAAGGGGCCGGGGACATGGTTCAGTAGAATAAGCGCTTCCCTGGCAAGTGCAAGGGTCTGAGTTCAATCCCCGGTTTGGCCAAAATAAATAAATAAATAAATATTTTGATTAAATAAAAACACGTGTAATGAAAACAAACACATGGAAATTCTAGGAATCTAAGAGAAATACCAATAATCAAAAACACCAGAAAAAAAAAAGGGGGGGAGTGGGATATGGCTCAGAAGCATACATGTCTGCCTGGCAAGGGCAAGCTCCCAAATTCAATCCCCAGTACCACCAAAAAAGAAAAAAGGACCTATGGCAAAGTCCATTGCAGCCCAGCTAATAAACAAAGTTATCCTTAAAAGATATGAACAAAGCCGGGCTTGGTGGTGCATGCCTGTAATCCCAGCACTCGGGAGGCTGAGGCAGGAGGATTGTTGTGAGTTCCAGACCAGCCTGAGCTACAAAGTGAGCTTGAGGCCAGCCTGAACTGCATAGTGAGACCCTGTCTCAAAAAGACAAAAAAGGAGGATCACTATGAATGTGGGCTGCATAGTGAGACCCTGTGTACAAAAAAAGAAAAAAAAATGAACAAAAATGAAGAATGCTTTCAATGAAATCATTTATATAAGCAGGATATGTGTGGGGAAACAATCTCTCAACTTGATATAGCAAAAGAACTAGAAACAAGACTGTAAAAATATAACAGAAAATTAGGGAACTGTACAACAGCCATAAAGACTATAACACGATATGCAATAAGAAAAACAAGGGGCTGGGGAAATAGCTCAGTATAATAAGCGCTTCTCTGGCAAACACAAGGGCCTCAGTTCAATCCCGGGTTCCACCAAAGGCATCCATGTTTAGCTCCTTTGGGGCCAGGGACATGTTTCAGTAGAATAAGCACATACCTGGCATTCTCAAGAGTCTGAGTTCAATCCCCGGATCTGCCAAAAGAAAAAGAAAATAGAAAAAAGGAAAGGTGAAACAGAAGCATCATTTAAAGCCATAATAATGAAGAATATTCCCCAAATTAACATCAAATGCCAAACTACAAATCTAGAAGCCAAGAAAACACCAAGAAATTTAAATGCCATGAAAAACTGTATCAAAGAAAAGCAAAACCAAAACTATATCTAGGTATATCATATTCCATTTCAGAAGACTGAAGATAACAGAAAAATCTTAAGAAAAAAAGATGAAGGGACATTATTCATAGAGGAATAAAGGTAACAATTAGATCTTACTTCACAGAAAACATGCAACAAGACAGTAGGGCAAAATAATGTGTATAGAATAAATAAAACACTAGCCTATTCAGCACTTTGGAGGCTGAAGTTGCAGGTTGGAATAAGAAGCCCATACCACCCCTTTGAAGTAGATTTGCAAGTTTTCTGAGTTATAGAAAAAGAAGTTTTAGGACAAAGGCTTAGGGCAAAAACTGATGGAATTTGATGTTGGCAGACAAGACATGAAAGAAATGCCCAAATAAGTGACAGGAAATAAAATCTTAGACTTAGGGGCTGGGTATTTGCTCAGCAGCACAGTGCCTGCCAGGCAAGTGCAAGGTCATGAATTTGATTCGTGGCACCAAAACAAAACAAAACCCTTAGATTTACATAAAGAGTAAGGATCAGGAAAGGAATAAGTGAGGGTAAATAAAAACTTAATTTCTTATTCTAACTAATCAGTTGACAGTTTGTTCAAATTGAAGTGAAATGAATGATAACAGTGAGGGATAAGAGGGAGAAATGTTATTGTAAGGTAATTGTGCATAAAGTAGTAATTATTACTTGAATAAACCTGTAATAGTCATACATTGAAAGCCCTAGGGCAGCCACTAAAAAAGGTTTTTAAAAAATGTATTTCCAGGTGTGGTGGTGCACACCTGGAATCCCAGCACTTGGGAGGCTGGGGCAAGAGGATCACTTCAACATTCCAGGGCAGCTTGGGCTTCAAAGTGAGTTCAGGGGCCGGCAAGATGGCCAGGCTGGAACTGCATAGTGAGACCCTGTCTTTAAAAAAAAAGGTAATTGACAAAAGGAGAAAAAAGACTAGGTCACAGAAAATGGACATAAGGCTTCTCAGACCCAGCTGGGTGGCAATACCACTACACACTCCACTTAGTACAATTAAAATCCAAAAATCCGATGACAGGTGCTGAGATGGCTCAGTAGAATAAGTGCTTCCTTGGCAAGTGTAAGGGCCTCAGTTTAATCCCCAGTTCCACCAAAAAAAAGTCAGATGACAACAAATGCTGGTGAGTGGATCAGTAGGAATTTTCATTCACTGTTGGATGGAATATAAAATATTATACTTATGTATTTTACAAGGGGATTCAATGTGATAGTCCGATTAATATTTCCAAATAAGGGGCTGGGTTAAATGGGTTAAAGCTCAGTGGCACTGCGCCTGCCACACAAGCATAAGGTCCTGAGTTCTATTCCCCAGTTCAAAAACAAAAATCCAAATAAATTTTGACTACAAATTATTAGCCTGTTATTTCTTTATAAAACACAAGTTAATGTAACTCATTAATAAATCACATCCCACAAATAACTTCAATTTTTTTTTTCTCTATAATATTCTCTTAACAATCTATTCCTCTAAACACTAAGGTAAGAACAGCCAACACAGTTTCAGGGAAAATGAACTCTGGGAAGCTGAGAAAGAAAATGGAAAATTCAAACCCAGCTTGGGCAAGTTGAGATGGATGGACAGATGGACAGACAGACAGATAGGACTGGCTATGTAGCTCTAGGGCAAAGGCGCTGGGGTAACTCCGTATCGAAAGAAAATAAGAGGGCCAGGGAGTTGGCTCTTCCAGGGAGTAAGCGCTTCCCTGGCAAGAGCAAGGACCTGAGTTCAATCCCCGGTTCCGCCAAAAAAAGAGAGAAAATAAGAGATGACTTAGTCCTAGTATTTGAATTGATATTATTTCCCTAAATACTGCCAGCTGACTTTTCCAAAATGTTACAGCGCATAATACTTTCTAGCAATGTGAGATATGGGCACTTCTTCAATGAAATTTCTTCTAATCACATTAGAGTTCAACAATCGGGTAGCTACATTCTTTACTCTCCTCCCCATAAACATGCTATGCTCAACATAAATTAATTCTCATCAAGAAGTTCGCACGAGAAAAAAATCTAGCTCATTCATAGTGAGTAAACAACCTAATAGCCACAAAACGTAGTGAGCCCTCCAAGACTACCTGTACACACACAACTTGCAACGCTTCAAGAATACCAAGTATGATTTCCCCCCCAAATCCTCACTGAAGGTACATACAATAGGCACAGAAAATGTTTCACCTGATCTATGAATACGTTACAAACAGGTTAATTTTATTACAACTACAAACTGTGCCCACTGAAAAGAGCCAAGGCGAGGCCGGGAAGATGGCTCAGTGAATAAACACCTCCCAGACAAACGCAAACCTGAGTTGAATCCCCGGTTCCGCTAAAAACAAAAACGAGAGCCAAAGAAATGGGGTGGGGATTATTGTAACCCAAAATGAAACAATTGGGAGTCAAGTCCAAAAAAGAAAAAAGAAGCGTTTTATTTTAGCTGGTACCCAGCGGAGGTCACCCTTGTCTGAGAACAAAGGGGCGCATCGAGTTACAGGGAAGGGTATTTAAGCTTGAAGACCACAAGCTGACGAGCTGACATAAAGGAGATAAAACAACACAGTTTATGTTTTGTTCTTTTAAGGTAAAACAAGTTTTTTTTAACTCAGTTTGAACCGGATATCATTAGAGTAGGGGGTTTTACGACAGGCACTAACAGGGGGGGGTGTTACGACAGGCATTACTCAATACACTGGGACATTCCATGGTTTTTTACAGAAAAAAAGGGACAGGGGTCAATTCAGGGCCAGCGTAAGGGGGCAAAGGGGAGCGGTGCATACAGAACAGCAAGATGGCGCGGGGTTAAAAATGGAGTTTACCTAAGTTTTACAAAATGAATTTGGTTGAGCCAGGTAACAACAGGGATTGTCCAAGAAAGTGAGGCTGCGCCAGGAGCGCTCTGGAAGACACAGTGTTCCATTCTGGAATCAATAAAAGCCCACTCAGCCAGGGAAAAGGGGAGACACCCAGTCGGTATCTCTCAAGTGCTAGCCTCTGAAACCTAGCTTCGGCAGTACAGATAAGGTTGCTAAAAGGCGGAATGATTTTCAGGTATTCCTAAGAGACAGGAAAAGGAGCACAGATGAGCGCCCCTTCCCGCTCAGGCCACGCGACCTCAAGGCGCGCAGCGTGCAGGTGGCCTCTTTTCTAGCTCAGCACTCACCACGACATAAAAAGCGGCCAGTTTCTTCCACTTTGTTTGGCAGAGTCATTCTTTAGCTGCCTAGCCAACTTCGGTAAGCACATGTCCAGGGGAAAGCCGCCATTTTAGGTCCTCCACGCGTCCCAGAGTGGAATCCTCAGAAGCTCCGGGCGCGCGCCACTGCCAAATACACGCCACCCAGCTGCAGTGCGCCACCTAAAGGATCCACCGGAAACAGGAGCTGGGCGCCTTCTGGCCACGACCCCAGTTTTCTGACCTGTTGTACTTCCTTTCCCAGCCTTCATTTTTTCTTTTCTTTTCTTTATCTTTTATTTATGTATTTATATTTTTATTTATTTATTTGGTACAGGGTCTCGCTATGCAGCTTGGACTTACAGTGACTGTCCTGTGTCAGCCTCCTCAGCGCTGGGATGACAGACAGGCGCCACCACGTGCGGTATAGGGGATCAAAAGAGGACTTTCTGCTTACCAAGCGTGGTGCAGACCTCCGGGCTACCACCAGTCCTGTTAGCTTCTTTAATGTGCCTTTGTCCTCTCTTCTTTTTGTTTTCCCCATTTCTGTCTTCACCCCAAATTTCTTTTACCGTTTTCCTGACTCTTAATCTTTCCCCAATCTCCAGATCACTCCTTCTGCGTTTTACATCAGACATGGATAAAAATTTATAATAGACGAAGTTGTCTGTTACCTAAGTTATGACAACATTATAAGTAAAATGAGAACTGATCCATCATAGCCCCACCCCCAATACTGGGAGTTGAATCCAGAACCTTTCGACTCAGCAATGTCCCAATCCCAATCTTTTTTTTTTTTTTTTTTGGTGGAACTGGGGATTGAGGTTAGGCCCTTGCATTTGCCAGGGAAGCGCTTATTCCACTGAGCCATCTCCCCGGCCCCCACATTTTTTTTTTTTTTTTTTTTTTTTTTTTTTTTTTTACAGTACGGGGGATTGAACTCAGGCCCTTGCACTTGCCAAGCTAGCACTTATTCTACTGAGCTATCTCCCCACTCTTTTCCATTATTTTTTTTCTTGCCATGATTTTTGAGACAGAGTTTTGTTAAACTGCCCCAGAATGGGTTGCAAATTTCCTATCCTTGGGCCTCAGCCTCTCAGAAGGCTTAGATTACAAATGCACCATCACACTTCCTTGTTTTTACTGTTTATTGTATAGGTGAAAAAAACTAAGGCCCAAAGAAATAACCCAGTTTCTCAAAACTTCCAAGACCTGGGCTGGGGATATAGCTCAGTAGAATAAGCAGTGCCTGGCAAGTGCAGGGTCCTGAGTTCAATCCCCAGTACCGCAAAAAAGAAAAAAAAAGAAAAAAAAATCCAAGACCTGTTAAGTGTTTAATGGACTACCACCTATTTTGTTAGTGTATCACTAGGGGTAATGGTGAGGTAGGTACCATTCCTACTCCTACCCCTTGATTCCTGGACCCATGAATCCTGGCTATGAGAGACAGTGCCATACAGAGGGCACTGATTCAAAGTATATACAACCTGTTATAGTACCTTACCCCAGCCCTGCAAACTATTGCCCCATAACTGTTACTGTCTTCAAAAGACTATTCCACCATTCTATCAATCCAGCTGCTTCTGGATGGTGAGGTACATGGTAAGACTAGTGAATTCCATGAACATAAGCCCATTGCTTCACTTCTTCGGCTGTAAAACATGTTCCTTGGTCAGAAGCAATACTATATGGAATTCCATGGCAGTGGATAAGGCATTCTATAAGTCCACGGATGGTAGTTTTGACAGAAGTGTTACATGCAACAAAGGCAAATCCATATCCAGAATATGTGTCTTAAGTGCCGGCGGTATAGCTCAGTGGACTAAGCGCTTGCTTAGGTAAGCACAGCGGCCTGGGTTCGATCCTTGCTTCTGCTTGCCGCGCCGGCCCTGCCTTCGGGTGCGCTGAGCCGGTGATTGGAGTACAGGCGCGGTGGCGCGTGCCTGTAATCCCAGCACTAGGGAGGCAGAAAAGCAGGAGGATGACTGTGAATGTGGGCTGCATAGTGAGACCCTGTGTCCAAAAAAAAAAAAAAAAAAAAAAAAGAAAGAAAGAAAGAAAGAAAAACTACAGAATATGTGTCTATGCCAGTGAGGACAAGTGCAGTCCCTTCCATGTGGAAGTGGTCCAATATAATCAACCTACTACCAGGTCACAGTTTGATCACCCTGGGGAATGGTACAATATTGGGGACCCAGTGTTGGCCTCTGTAGCTGGCATATTGGGCATTCAGCAGTGGCTGTAGCCAGATCAGCCTTGGTGAGTGGGAGCCTATGTTGCTGAGCCCATGCATAGCCTCCATCCCTGCCTCCATGGCCACTCTGTACATGGGCCCACTGGGATGGCTGAGGAAGGAGATTGGCCACTATCCACAGAATGGGTCATCTTATACACTTGATTATTAAAGTCTTCTTCTGATGTCACCTTTTGGTCAGCATTCACTGATGAAGCAAATATGTTTACATCCTTCCTCAATCTGGAGAGGTCTATCTGCATACCTCTTCCCCAAAATCCTTGTCACCAATTTTCCAATTATGCTCGCTCCAAGTTCCTGACCATCTGGCCAGACCATTGGCTATGGCCCAGAGCCAGTATATAGTTGCACATCTAGCCATTTCATTCTCCAGGTGAAATGTACTGCCAGGTACACTGCCCAAAGTTCTTCCCACAGTAACAATTTCCCTTAACTACTATTCTTTAGTGACATACCAGAAAGGGGCTATAATGCTGCAGCTGTCCTCTTGCAGGTGGTGCCTGCATAGTGTGCAGGGCCATCTGTAAACCAGGCCCTAGTCTTCTCTTCCTCTGATAGCTGATTATATGGTACACCCCCACAATTTCAGGTGCATACTGAGAAACAGAAGGCAATATAGCAGGTATAGGAGCCATAGGTATCTGGGCAATTTCTTCATGTAATTTACTTGTACCCTCTAGACCTGCCCTGGCTCTATCATGAATATACCACTTCCTTTTAATGATGGATTATTGCTGAGCATGTCTAACCTTACGACTTGATGGATCAGATATTACCCAGGCCATGATAGGAAACTCAGGTCTCATGGTGACTTGGTGTCCTATAATCAAGTGTTCAGTAGGCCAAGACCTGCTTCTCAAAAGGAGAGTAGTTGTCTGCAGATGATGGCAAAGCCTCACTACAAAATCAGAAAGGCCTCTGCTGTAGTTCACCTTTGGGGGCCTGCCAGAGACTCCAAACAGCATTCTTATCTATTACTGATACTTCAAGTACCATTGGATCTGCTGGATTATATGGTCGCTGGGGCAGAGTGGCCTGAACAGCAGCCTGGACCTGTTGCACGGCTTTTTTCTGTTCTGGACCCCACTCAAAATTAGCAACATGGGCCAAGGAGATGGATGGTCCAGCAGAATAAGTACTTCCCTGGCAAGTGCAAGGGCCTGAGTTCAATCCCCAGTTCTACTCAAAAAAATAGCAGCTTTCCGAATCACTCAGTAAATGGGCCTTAGTAAGATACCTAATATGTTGCCTCCAAAATCCAAATAAGCCCATTAGGTAGTATGCCTCCTTCTTGATCATGGGAGAATTCAGATGCAACAACTTATCTTTTACCTTATAAGGAATATCTCTACATGCTCCACACTACTGGACTCCTAGAAACTTCACTGAGGTAGAAGGACCTTGAATTTTTGTGGGATTTATTTCCCATCCTCTGGCTCTCAAATGCTGTACTAACACATCCAAGGTGGTTGCCACCTCCTGCACTAGGCCCAATCAGCATGTGATAGCTTGAGGAAGAGAAAAATCGATCAAGGACCCTATGAACTAAGTTGTGACACAGGGCAGGAGAGTTAATATACCCTTGCAGTAAGACAATGAGGTATATTGCTGGCCTCGCCAAGTGAAAGCAAATTGTTTCTGATGGTCCTTATTTATAGGTATGGAGAAGAAAGCATTTGCCAAATCAAAAGCTGCATATCAACTACCAGGAGATGTGTTAATCTGCTCAAGCAAGGAATCCACATCAAGTACTGCAACTGCAATTGGAATCACCATCTGGTTCAGTTTACAGAAGTCTACTGTCATTCTCCAAGACCCATAACAGAGGAGATTTTCTGTCAGGACACACTTAGAAACTTTTATTTTTTATTTTATTTTTTTTTTAGTGGAAGCAGGGATTGAACTCAAGCCCTTGTGCTTGCCAAGGAAGCACTTATTCCACTGAGCCATCTCCCTAGCCCTTAATTTTTTTATCTGAGTCTAGAGGTAGAAAATTTTATCTTTAAGCTCCTTATTTTCATTCATAAGTTTGTTCTCTGAGGCTAAGACCAACCAACCGGCATCATTATATTCCCTACTCTGCCAAAGAGATTCAAAATTTTCCTGCATGAAATCTCTAAATTCCTGACATCTCATAAGTGGTGAATTAGGACAATCAAATGGATCTATATGGCATGTTAATTTAAAAACCTCCTTCGAAGGAGATCAATATGCTCCTTAATACCAGAAGAGACCATGGTGTCTTTAGGTTTCATTTCTTCCTTTGTCTATTTGTTCAGACCAGTTTCAGGAATTTCAGTTCCTGAAATTGAGGCCAATTTCAGGAACTCTTAAGGGCATTAAAAAATGCCATCACTATATTCTGTTTCTCTAACCGTTCTCCTGGCTGTTCTTTAGGGGAGATTCTGCTAAGAGCTCAGACCAGAAGACTGATAGAAAGCCTACCTATAAAGACCAGGCTGAGGAGTTTTCTGCTGGGAAGAAGGAGTGCTCACTTGCTATGTGACTTGCTTCCTCAATTGTTTCTGGATTTAATCAATTTTTTTTTTTTTTTTGGCAGAACTGGGGATTGAACTCAGACCCTTCACACTTGCCAGGGAAACACTTATTCCACTGAGCCATCTCCCTGGCCCAAATTTAGTCACTTTTATCTGAGCCATGGTGCTTATAATCTTATTGGCTAACCATAGTTTTATGCCACCTCATGACCATGTTCTCCACCTTGGACCTGCCTCACCACATGGTTTTGCTCTATAAAAATCCCTAGAAGAAACAGCTTTGCTGCCTGTAATCCCAGCACTTGGGAGGCTGAGGCAGGAGGATTATTGTGAGTTCGAGACCAGCCTCAGCTACAAAGTGAGCTTAAGGCCAGCCTGAACTGCACAGTGAGACCCTGTCTCAAAAAGACAAAAAAAAAAAAAAAAAAAAAAAGAAGAGACAGCTTCCCTGGGCAACTCGCTCACCCTCTCTGCTCCCTCTCTTGGACAGATGCTTTCTTTCCACCAATAAATACATTCTGCTTTAATCTCTGTTTGTTCCTAAAATTCATTCTTTGGTTTTAGAGAACACAAGTTGTCCAGGTACCTTTCAGATTGGGAGTTTCATTCCCCCAGATCAATTTTCCTACAGCTACCCAGATAGCTCAGCAGATTAAAGTGCCTGCTTAAGTAGAGTGCAGCAGTTGGGGTTGATCCCCAGTGTGCCCTGCCGACCCCACCCCTGGAGCACACTGAGAAGGCAAATGAGACTGGGCGGATGGCGCATGCCTGTAATCCCAGTGCTTGGGAGGCTGTAAACAGGTGGATCACTACGAGTAAGATCTAGTAGTGAGATTCTGAACACCCTGTAGACCCTTTCTTTCTTTCTTTTGACCCTTTCCTAAAAATAAAAAATTAAAAATTGACCCATATAAGTAATGTACCACAACAGAGTAAAGGCCACATCCAACAAGTACAAAGATTACGTGGTATTGAATAGTGGTAAAGTTGAAAGGTTTTTCTTTTTCTTTTTTTTTTTTTTTTTTTTTTTTTTTTTTTTT
>PVKA01029840.1:0-27896 GCA_004027165.1 Ctenomys sociabilis
TTTTTTAATTAATTAATTAATTAATTTATTTGTGTGTGTGTGTGTGTGTGTGTGTGTGTATTTGGTACAGGGTTTCACTACACAGATCGAACTCATAGCGATCCTCCTGTTTTCAGCCTCCTCAGTGTTGGGATTACAGGCAAGCATCACCACACCTGGACTCTGACACTGGCTCAGAGTGTCAGAGTAGCATCTGGGACTGGGCCCAATAAATATATTCTTCTCTTCAAAAAAAGGAATGTACTCTAGTCCTCAGGCCCGTTTCCTGATTCCCACTATGATTGTTCTGCATCACCCTAGGCACATAGCAATGGAACCGGCCAACTGTGAACTAAAATTCTAGAACAGTGGGCCAAAATGAATCTTTCTTCCTTTAAGTAGCTTTCCTTAGGTATTTTATCACAGCCATGGAAAGTAGCACAGCCATTTACAAGCTTTGTGACCTGAAGCAAATTAGTCTGCATACTTTGTTTTCTTCATCTGTCAAATGAGTTTGTAATTCTTTTTTTTTTTTTTTTTTTTTTTTTTTTTTTTGTTGCGCCAAAGATTGAACTCAGGCCCCTTCATTTTCTACGCAAGTGCTTATTCTACTGAGCTATCTCCCTGGCCTCTTCATCTGTCAAATGAGAAGATTTTTTTTTTTTTTTCTATTTTAGGGAAGGGTCTACAGGGTATTCGGGGTCTCACTACTAGATTGGACTGGTAGTGATCCATCTGTTTACAGCCTCCCAAGAGCTTGGATTACAGGTGCGCCACCATGCCCATCTCAATTGCTGTCTCAGTTTGCTCTGGGGGCCAGGCCAGCACGACAGGCCCAGGATGGAATCCCAGGCCCTTGTGCTTGCTTGCAGGTGCTTTAATCTACTGAGCTATCTGGCCAGCCCTTCAATTCATCTTTATAGTCATCCTTCTGTCTAATCTACTGTGTGATGTTCTTGGCAAAGACAGGGACCATGTTATATTCTTTTTGTCCCTCAAGTACCTGACAGATAGTAAGTCCTAGAAAGTATTTGTTGAGGGAATTTGCAGCTCTGAAATAGTCCTTTTTTTTAACCTAAAGTCATAGGCCATATTGGTTCATTATCCAGAAGACTTCAAAAGGGCAGACCAAAGAGCCTGTACTTATTTGAAAGGGATATGCTTAGGGATAAACATTCTAGCTATTGATACTTATAACTCTAGAGATCTAGAGTTAGAAACTTATTAAGAGCTCAAGGAGGCAGGAAACAACCTTTTCACTTTTAAGGGACTGATTGCACTGTTTTTACTTGTCCATTTAAGAATTGTATGATAGGGGCTGGCCAAATAGCTCAGCAGACTAAAGCACCTGCTTAGGCAGAGTGCAGTAGCCAGGGTTCACACCTGGGCAAGCCATGCTGGCCCCTCCCCTGGGGCGCACTGAAACTAGTTGATTGAGACTGGGCATGGTGGCATATGCCAGTAATCCCAGCGATTGGGAGGCCAAACACAGGAGGATCACTACCAGACCAACCTTTGTAGTGAGACCCTGTACTAAATACATAAAAAAAATTTAAAATTGCATGAAAATATACTGTCATAAGCATAGTCACATCACAACATATTGGTTAACCTTGACTGTCAAGCTGATAAAGCTTAGGAGATTCCTCACAGATTAGTAAAGCACTTTTCTAGGGGCCTCTGGGCCTATGGTCCCTGGTACCTTCCTTTCTGATTCTTTCCCTTGCTCCCTACCTCCCAGTTACATGTGGTAGCTGCTTTGCTCTGGCAGGCCCTTCTTCCTTGACACGTCTGCCCTGAAGCCAGCCAACCATGGGCTGAACCCTCTGAGACTATGAGAAAAGGTAAATCTTTCCTCCTTTAATTTGTGTATGTCAGGTATCTTATTCCAGCAATGGAAAACTGACTAATACATCTACACTGTAGATACATATGTAATTGTATATAGATGAAAAGATCTAGAAAAATATACCTCAAAAAATTAATAGTAGTAATCACTAAATGGTGACATTATCAGTGTTTACTTTTTTTTTTTTTTCTGTATTTCAACATATAGCCTTGTTTTTTTTTTTCCTGTTATCACTTTAGATGTCACAGTACTCTGAAACTACTATCTTTGAAGTACATTTTCCCGTGATGTTTTAGTAATTGGGCTTTTAGGCTTTAGCTGAGAATAAAGATGACCAGAATAAAAACTATTTCCCAGTCTGCTTCAAAACTAGACAGCATTATGTGTCTGCTCTTAAAGTATGATATTATTAGAAATGTCATGTGTAGTTTGAGAAAATTATTCTTGATGGAGGTGTACTCTTTTCTTTTTATTCCTTCTCATTCTTATTGACTGGGAAACAGAAGTAATGGTTAAAATTTGAGCAACCATGTGGGCCATGAGAGTAAATGTCACATGCTAGCATTACCATACTTAAAAGCAGGAAGCGTGAATCTGTGACAACTTCGCGGACCTTGCCATTCCAGCCCTCCACTTCTCATATCTGATGGTTTTCAGGAGAGCAACATGCATGCCTAAGACACTGTGAGTTTAGGTCTTATGTTACAGTGGAATATAATCTTAACTAACACGGAACTAGTATAAATACTGACTCTCCATATCCACAAGTTGCATGTGAATGAATTTAGCCAACTTCAGATAAAAAATATTGGAAAGCCGGGCGTGGTGGCGCAGGCCTGTAATCCCAGCACTCGGGAGGCTGAGACAGGAGGATTGTTGTGAGTTCGAGACCAGCCTGAGCTACAAAGTGAGCTTAAGGCCAGCCTGAACTGCATAGTGAGACCCTGTCTCAAAAAGACAAAAAAAAAAAAAAAAAAAAAAATATTGGAAAACAGAGAAGGTCTGTCCTGAACACATGCAGATATCTTTCCTTGTCATTAATCCTAATCTCAAATCTCTAGTTCAATGAAAAGCATCATGTGTATTCTAGGACACTCATGTAAGAGTCCTCAAGGTGCAATCCACTTGTAGTAACAAAACATTGTGAAGAACTGATGAAAATGGCTCAAATCTTATATATCCCTGCTGTAGTGTTAAAGAATGATGAAAATGAACTAATTATAATCACATTGTTGATAAACCTAAGCAATATAATGTTGAGCCAAAATAGTAAGTCCCAGAAGACCACATGAAATATGATAGTTTCAAAAAGAAAAACATGTTGTTTAGGCCCACATAATTTTAGATTTATAGAGTAGTTGCGAAGATAATGTAGTTTCCCATTTTCCCTACTATTGACACCTTACATTACAAAGTACAATTTGTTCCAACTAATGAAGAAATACTATGTTATTATTAACTCTGACCAGATTTTAAGCTTCCTGAGAGTAATGAATTCCCCATCTTGCATCTTTGCAGTGCTCCACATGTATTGAATTGATGAGGAAATAACCTTATTAAATGATTGAATTTTCTGCAAAAATAAGCTCTCTCTTTCATGATCATTTATAATTTGCTCTAACAGTTTTAGTGGCTTTGAGATAGAATCCTGAGCTAAATTGGGTTTAATGTTCTTAAAAGTCATTGTTTTTAAATTATTTACTA
The DNA here is from genome assembly GCA_004027165.1 of Ctenomys sociabilis. Classification (NCBI taxonomy): domain Eukaryota; kingdom Metazoa; phylum Chordata; class Mammalia; order Rodentia; family Ctenomyidae; genus Ctenomys; species Ctenomys sociabilis. The sequence goes on from PVKA01029840.1 coordinate 3,533, forward strand.
GGGCTCTCATTAGAATCAGCACAGGAAGGCAAATGCTGAACTGGTTTTTTTTTTTCTTCTCTGGGTTTCTTTTCTAAATCAGGTCAAGGAAAATGGATGCTATTTCTTTAAATAATATAACCAAACTGATCCCTGGATTACAATTAGGTTACGTAACTTGCTTATGAGCTGCTTTTCATTAAGACTTGCAGTGGGCAATGGGGCTTTACATTTCAGAGCAAAGCTGGGAAGAACAATCCTGCTAAAAGCCAGAACACATGCAGAGTCAGCAGCAGGGACAGCAGTAACTTCTGCATGGGATTGAGTTCAGTGTAGGCGTCTCTTAAATCTTTAAAACATCCTTTGTCCTCTGAAACTCTCCAGCTCCAAATACATCTAAAACACACATGGTGAAGGCCTGTGCTGGGGGGGGGGGCAGACCTTGGAAAGCTGAGCAATAGGGAGCTCTCCAGGGAGGACATTTTCAAGTTTCTGCAGAAGCATGGCCCAGTTTCACTCTTACAGAGCACAGACTACTAGGAAATATTTAGAAGATGTAGCCAAGGGGGTGGGGGTGGGGTAACAAACATTTTAGCTCCAGATTATAGCTATAAATTTCCAAAGAAGCATTTCCTGGGTACAGTTAGTAAAGTAAAAGGTGTTGGATCAGGTACAAAACAAGAACACTCGGTGTCAGTTCCAAGGAAATGAAACCTGAAGAGATTCTGGATGAGGCCTCATCAGCTCCACAGAAGGAACATCTGTTCTGAAAAGTAGAAATAAAGCCAGATTTCCAGCAAATGAAGTTGTTCGTTGCTATTATACAGCATACACACTAATACGAAAACCACTGCCTAGAAGATAACTTCTCAAAATTGAAGTTCCATGGTGATAATAAGCAAAATGTTTAGAGGATGGGACACGGCATTTTTTGCTGTTGTTCTGGTTAATAAGCAGGGGAAAGCTCTGTTTTCCAGAGCTTGAACAAGAATAGGCACATGGAAAGGATCGTGTAATGCCAAAATCTTACCAAATGCAAAATGCTTTTTGGAAATGGAATCATTGTGCAATGTCTGAACAATTAAATAAACTTGGAGCCCTTCCTGTCCTTGAAGAAACACCTATAATTTGGGAACAACTAAAAGGACAATTTGGGTGGTTTGTTTTAAGTTTAAAGAGAAAAATAAAATTTCAAAGCAAGGTAATAGGAGGTAACGATGCATATTGTTAATACATTGCATATTGTCATCTTTAAATTAGTTACTCAGAGTACAAGATATAGAAAAATACTTGCCCAAACAATGTTAACACAAATATTTCTTTTCAATGAACTTAGAGCAATTAGTAATATTATATTGTTTTTGTTTTTCTCTTCCTTCATTACTACATTACCTTATCCCAGTTTCCCCTTCTTGTTGAAGTTTCTTCCCTTTTTACAATATCTGTTTACATTTTGGATCCTATTTACCTTTTCAGCTTCTCACTCTAGGGAGACAATATAATGTTTGCATCTGGCACATGTGCATCTGCTTTATTTCACTTATGAGTATGGTCTCAAGTTGTATTCATTTATCTATAAAAGCCACCAGTTCATCCTTCTTTATGTCTGTGTGATATTCCATTGCATAAAAAGACCACATATTTTTTTATACATTTTTTAGCTGATAGGCATTTGAGTTGTTTCCAGTACTCATTTATTTTTTGAGACAAGGTTTTATTGTTATTGTTTGTTTTTTTTTTTGTTTTTTTTGAGACAGGGTCTCACTATGCAGTTCAGGCTGGCCTTAAGCTCACTTTGTAGCTCAGGATGGTCTTGAACTCACAACAATCCTCCTGCCTCAGCCTCCCGAGTGCTGGGATTATAGACATGCGCCACCATGCCCGGCTAGACATGCGCCACCATGCCCGGCTAGACATGCGCCACCATGCCCGGCTGAGACAAGGTTTTATTCTGGAGTCCTGGCTCACCCTGAATGCCCTGAAATTCTCCATCATCCTGCCTCAGCCTCCCCGGTGCTGGGATTATAGGCATGTAGCACTATATTCAACACAGGGTAATTCTATAAGCAGCTAGATTCAAGATTATTTTTTAACTTTTGATAAATATGATCTTTTATAAATTCTCACAATAGAGAAGTACATTTTATTATACATCAATAGAAAAATATTGGTTAAAGAGAATTTTTTTCTTTTATCTTATGGTTAATTTAAAAAATAGTTGATATTTAACTTTCAACTCCCAATACTTAATATATATAGTAACTTTTATGAGGTTTTAACTTATAAAAATTAATAATACAACCAATGTAAGTGTAAAGTATATGCTTGAATGCAAAATAGTTCATTAATTCTAATAGAATTGAACATTAACCTCGGTTTCAACACAGTCCAAAACTTTCACAAGCCCCATGGGTCACTGGGGAGTCCTTGGTCCTTGTACATGTGTCTAATTTATTCATGAAACTTGCTGTCATGTAGGGCTGAACGACATATATCAGAATGGGCCTGGCCCATCTTGGGCAGCTGGGGAAGGGCATGCACATCATTCTGAGCAGGGCTGGAAGAACACCAGCGGGATGAGTCAGAGGCTCTCAAAGAGTGAAGTGAGTCAGAAGCAATCCTCCTTCATTACCCTGGTAGGGAAGGGAAGGGACGATAGTTTCTAAAACAGAAGGTAGTAAAGGACTGAGTGTTGTGGGCTTTGCCTATTTCGAAGAAGGCACAGGCCAGAGGCACAAGGAAAGCCAGAAAGTTAACTTTAATTCTAATTTTAACATGATGGATAGCAAGAAAGAGGCTGGCCAGCAATTGTCACTGGGGTGTGATCACTAGCAATGTATCTTGGGGTGCCTGGCAGTGATCAGGAGTGGGGGAATCATGACCGACAGTAGGGAGCGCAGGTATCTCAGGAACTTGGACTGAAGGTTAAATCTTTCCTTTACTTAAGTGTGTGTTATCAGGATAAATCACAGAAACTGATCCATACTTCTTTTATCTGAAGGTAATAATATCCTTTCTCAGTAGGTGGTTGGTTTGGCAGGGGGTAGGTGGGTGCATGTTGCTCAACTGCATGGTATAGTAAGCCCTGTTATCCAGTTTCACTTTCTATGAGTTGAGTTATGTACTATTGACCATAGTCCAAAAGTATTAAGTGGAAAATTCCAGAAGTAAGCAACTCATAAGTGTTAAATTTCATGCCATTCTGACTAGTGTAGTGAATGCATATTATCTCATTCTGCATGAATGTCACTCATCCCTTTGTGCAGCTTGTCCCTCGTAGCTATCTTGGCTATCAGACTGATTGTTTTGGTATCACACTGGCTGTATTCAATTTACCCTTATTTTAGTTAGTAATGACCCCGAAGTGCAAGACTAGTGATGCTAGTAGCATTTTATATATGCCAAAGAAAATTTGTAAAGTGCTTCCTTTAAGTGTGAAAGTTCTGTACCTTGTCACAGGAATGTATATGCAGGAGAAAACAGTAACACTAGGGTTCAGTGCTGTCTGGGGTTTTAGGTGTTCACTGGGCGTTCTTGGAATGTAGCCTCTATTGATAAAGGGAGGCGGTGACTATTACATTGCTCAGGTTAACACCACATCTAACATAAGAGGGGTACTCAGTAAATATTTGTTGAATAAATACCTGAATGATGCTACCACTAGGCCCTCCAGTGGGGGTTGTGCTTGGCATTTAGTTGACATAATTTCTAGACACAATTTCTTTAAATGCTATCCTTCATGCTCTGGAGATCAGGAATAGATTCTGCTTCCTAACCTCGGAATTGTCTGTGTCCTATGAGGGAAGATTATGTGAAACAGTGGCTGTGTAGACATAAATATGCTCAAAAGTCAGTAGATGCACACAACCTTCACAGAAGTGGCGCTCCCAGCCATTGCTGGGGAGAGTGGGGCCTCTCAGATGAGAGAGCCTGAGGCTACAGGGTCTTATCTTGGCTCATTTCAGAAGTGCATTCAGCATTCTTTTGACCAAATTGTACTGAAGATTTCTTTGCAAGATTTTGTTTTAGGTCCACCCAACAGAAAGAACTACAGATAAGGCACAGAAATTCTGCCCACCGCCTACAATCCTATTAAAAAAAATGACTATAGAGTTGACAATAGTCACAATGCAGGCTGTGCTGAGAAATGCCATTGAGGACAGAGATGTGAGATGGTTTTGTTAATTTTTGTAATTCTCACAGGGCTTATTGTGCTGTCACACATGCAAAATAATACTAATAATGATAATGGTGATGATTTCGTTATCACAAACACCCTGAGTGCTTACTGTGTACCAAACTGTGTGCTAAAGAGTCTTGTGCATTTATATGTTGCTTCACTTAATTTTGACAACCCTTCCATCTGTAACTTCTTTTATTAAACTAAATTACAGATAAGGGAATTTAGGTGAAATCTTTTTCTCTGGAAGATTCCAAAGACATGCATTTATCTACCTGAGTTTCAGCATCACATAAAAATCAAGGAGACTGAAATGGAAAGAAAAACATTTATTTGTTTCCAGATGTTAGAAAGTAGAATTTGAAGGGGAAAGAACAAAAGCACGATTCCTTGAATATCTGTTATGTGCCATGTATCTTTACATTTATGGCTTCTTTAATCTTAATTTTACAGGTGAAGAAATAGAAGGGAAAAGAGGTTCTGTCTCAGTTACTTTTCTTTTGTTTTTGTTTGTTGGTGCAGAACCAGGGATTGAACTCAGTCCCTTGCACTTGCCAGGGAAGTGCTTATTCCACTGAGCCATCTCCCCAGCCCCTCAGTTACTTTTCTTTTGTTGGGACAAAATACCTGACACTCAAAATTAAGGAAGGAAAGTTTTATTTGGCTCACAGTTTGTGGAGGTTTCAGTCCATGATCAGCTGGCTCCAAGGCAGAGTGGCACATGGCAGAAGGCAGCAGCAGTCCACGTGTAAGAGAGATTTTTACCTACATGGCCCCAGTACAGAAATTTCCTGGACTAGGGACATGTCCCAACTTGCAGGTTTTAAAAAGGACATGTCCTAACTTGCTGCAGTCTGATCTATGTCCCCATCCTGCGTCTCCGCATACTCCTCCCCCTTAGGTAATCCTGACAAAGAGGTAAAGAAATTTGCAGAATGCGCCCTGACCGGACATCTGCTGTCCATACTAGGAAATATCCTCACAGCTCAACTCTCAACTTCCTCATCACTCTCCCCACCAATAATTGTAAAAGGAGCCATTTAAATTAACCAATGCCATTCACTTCTGTAACCGCACTTGCAAAACCCCTCCTCCCTTTGTCTTCCGGCTTAAAACGCAGCCCACGGTCACAGCTCGGGGCTCTCGGCCCCTGCGCGTTCAGGGAGCTCCTTGCATGCATGAAAATAAAATTCCCTTGCTTTTGCACGAGAGGACGTCTCTTGGAGTCTTTCTTCACGCGGTGGGCTTCTCGGACCTAACACACGTAGGCAGAAAACAGCAAAACAGCAAGAGCAAAAAGGGAGGAGCAGTGGCAGAGATCAAGCCTCTTTTCCTCCCTTATACTGCATTCAGTCAGTCTGCCCCAGGGCGGGTGTAGCAGTCACACTCACATCCCACAGCATTGGACCATGAATTAATCACAAACTCTAGAAACCTGCCCCATGACTGCATGAGGCTTTGGGGGGACATCTAGCCACTTGCATTTTCTAATCTCTGGTGTTTTGAACAGCAAATTGGAAATCAAATGCCTGCCCAAGACCCCTCTAAAATCACTGAAGAAGCATGTAACTGAGTTGTGATGGCCTACAAAGATGAGCCAAAACCAGTGCCTGGGAGGTCTCAATCCAAATTCAAGCCAAGGACATCTACACAGCTGTGGTGCAAAATCTTAGGTGTCGTTTCATCTGTTTGAGAAGAACACTGGAAGCACAAAAAAGAGCTTTGCTGTTGCCCAAGTGATCCAGGGGAGAGTCTACAAAGGTGACACTTATGGGAATCTTTAGAATGAGGAAGGTTTCTTTAGGTTAAGAGGGGGTGGGGTGGAGGGAGGGCACTCAAGAGGAGGAAAAGATAGAAACAAAGGTATGGAGGCCTGAGGGCATGTGACATGTCCAGGACACAAAGAGGTGTAGAGAGAAGCCAGAGACCCATATCCCTGGGACCTACAGAATGATTGGACTGTGAGGGCCTTGAATGCCATGCTTAGGCTTCTAGACTTAATTCTCTAGGCTCTTGGGAGCCACCAAAGGTGACTACCCGAAGAATCCATAAGGACAGAGAGTCTGAACAGAGCCTTTTGCCATTCTGTTCTTGTGATGATCATAAAGTCCCATGTTCAGAACATCACAGTCTGTTGCCATGGAAATAGTAATGGGCCTCGCTATGGGAATAAATTATCCTCATCATTATACCTTTCTTCCAAGGAACTCAAAAGTGTTTGTTGTATGTGCCTTCCTTTCTCTCTTTCCTTTCTTTCTTTCTTTCTTTCTTTCTTTCTTTCTTTCTTTCTTTCTTTCTTTCTTTCTTTCTTTCTTTCTTTCTTTCTCTTTCTTTCCTTCTTTCTCTGTTTCTTTCCAATAGAAGCACCAGATGGTGGTTAAGAGAAAGAAGAAAGCCTAAAGAGTCTTGAATTAAAGGAGACTTCAAAGGAATGGAAGGAAAAACAAGTTGAATTTTGAAAGGTTTAATCAAAACAGATGGCAGAATATCTCAGCCTGAGGAAAGGGAAAAACTGTCTCAGAACCCATCTGATTCGGGAGCTTTCTTCACCCTTGCTTCCTGGGTCTCTGTCTGCTCCTCTCTGCAGGCTGACACTTCAAGCTTGCTAATGAGGAAGGAAGACGTGCACGTGTGTGTGTGTGTGTGTGTGTGTGTGTGTGTGTGTGATAACATATATGCCAGATATAAGAATTAACATTGTCAAAATGCCTTTTTAATTGTTACTATAGATACTGATTTATTATGTGTGTGATCTTTACTTTCAGATTGATTTAAAAAAATAAAGTTTTATCATCTTCACAAAACTGTCTCTGCTGTTTCCTTTCTGGAAAATGATTATTTTTGTTTATCTAATGTGTATACACTTTCCTGTATTATCCTATTGTAAATCCTTCCCCAGGATGGAATAATGCTACAAGGCAGGCATCATTATTCATTGCTACAGGGAAGAACTGGGACCTACAGAATGATTGGACTGTGAGGGCCTTGAATGCCATGCTTAGGCTTCTAGACTTATTTCTCTAGGCTCTTGGGAGCCACCAAAGGTGACTACCCGAAGAATCCATAAGGACAGAGGCTCAGACAGCAGGCTGCAAGTACTGCTTAAGTCACGTCTAAGTAGCAGAACCCTGGTCTGAACTCCCATTATCTCAGGGTGTTTCCAAAACGCCAGAGACTTCTGGCCCTGCAGCTACAAGACAGCCTAGGCAAATTACTCATCTTCTCAAGGCCTGAGTTTTCTTTATGTGATAGAAAAGCAGAGCCTGCTTCAGGACTTTTCCTTTAGAGGCATAAAGAGTAGAAAATGAATCTAAAAAATGACAAACGTGGGCTGGGGAGATGGCTCAGTGGTCTAAGCGCCTGCCTGGCTAGTGTAAGAACCTGGGTTTGTTCTCCGGTACTACATGCCATGCTAGTCCTGGAACCCTGGATGTACGGTGCTGCCCACTGAAACCAGGTGTGGTGGCACACACCTGTACTCCTAGTGCTGGGGAGGCTCAGACAGGATGATCACTGAGTCTGAGCTGCATAGCAATACCCTATGCCAAATAAATAAATACATGCATACATACATTTCAAAATTTAAAAATAAAAAGTGACAGACACTCCATACACTTCTGACATTCCCCGCTTCTCATTTGAGGTTTTTGAGCTTCTGTCTTGTGAGGCTGCCTGGGTTAATTTAAATGTACAGATCATGTCTTAAGGATTGAAAAAGTTATACTGAAAAGAAATTATAAAGCAATTAGTTTGGGGTTTTTTTTTGGCGAAAATGGGGATTGAACTCAGGCCCTCGTACTTGCCAGGCAAGTGCTTATTCTATTGAGCCATCTCCCTGGCACCATAAAGCAAATAATACTTACCACCTTCATACACTGAGAAGCTGAGGCAGGGAGATTACAAATTCCAGCCCAACCTGGGCAATTTAGTAATTCAGTACCTCCCCAATATAAATAAATAAATTTTTAAAAAATCTTGGGTTGGAAGGACTGGTCTGACAGCTCAAGGGACTAAAAGAGCCTGCTTAGGCAGACCACAGTGTCTGGGGTTTGATCCTGGGTGTTCCCATGCCGGCCCCCAGGGTGAGCTGAGAGGGTGATTGAGAATAGGTGTGGTGGCAGACACCTGTAATCCCATCACTTGGGAGGCTGAAAACAGGAGAATCACAAGGAATCCCCTCTACCAAGTGAGACCTTGAACACCCTGTAGACCCTTCCCTAAATACAGAAAACAAACAAACTTGGGCTGGTGATGTATGTCTGTGTGAAGGCCCTTTGTTCGACTTCCCATATCCCCAACAACACCAATTTTAAAAAAGGAAAAACTGGGAGATACTGTAGGGGGTTGGAGTGGTTATGTATGTATGGCAAAGATTTAATGAGTGTCTACTAAGTGCCAGGCACCATGCCACTTGGCAGGATTACTAAAGGAAAGAAAACAGACAAGCTCTAGCTATCCCAGAAGGTCTAGAAAGAGGGTAGTCACATATGATCTGTACAGGGAAGCTACATTTGAAATAAGGTTTTAACTATTATGCTTCACGTAGGATCACTTCTTAATTTTATCTTGTTCATTTTTCAATGAAATTAGAAAAGTTATATATTAGTCTTAACCTGCTTTAGCAAACGTGTCTTCAGTGTCTGTCCCCACTCTTCACTGCAGATTATCCTTTGCTCACAGTGCTTCTCAGCTTCTGGACTATTTCTGGCTTTCCATAGGAACTCCAGATGAGATGGGTAAGGGCAGAACTGCTTGTTTGAATCCTTTGTTATCAAGCTTCTCAGAGACTGCACCACTTTATGGAAATGCACTGTTGGCTGACACCCTCAATATCTGGCTGCAGATGGTGGCGCCACAGTGAGTGGAAAGGGAAGGAGAGAGCTGGGTAGCTGCAGTAGAAGGGGAAAGCAGAATGAGCCCACTGAGCCCCAGCCTCAGAATTTGCTCCTCACCTTTAGCATGATCCCACATTCTTCCAACTTGCCTCAGCACAAAAAAGGGAGGATTTTTTCCTTTTAAAAATTTTCAAAACTCTGTTCCTTTAGGTTTAGATGCTTCTTACACATTCCCTTTTTCCTCCTTCCACCCTCTAAATATTTTTTCTCTGCCCCTTGAGTTACTGTTCACAGTTCTAGACACAACTAAAGTTCTCTAAAACTTAGGACAACCTGCAAGTGCCTTCTAAAAGGTCCTTGGCATGGAGCTAGCAGGAAAAGAAAAGAACCTTGTATGAGGAGGAAAGCAAAAGTGGAACCTGAAATCCACACCCCAAAGTAGCTGGTAAATTTCAGGTTTTGGGGAAACTGAGTAAAACCATACTCAAACAGGGCTTGGAAAACCTGGAAGAAACACAATGAAGAGCAGCAGCTGGGAGCAGGAAGGAGGAAGATAGGAGGAATGTGGAGAGAAGATACTGTAATGTGGGACTTTGCAATTTCACTGCGACTCCAGATTCACTGCAAGGCAAGGATAGAAAGAGTAAAAGAGGGTTGACCGTAGCCATGAAAAGGATTTGGGATTTTAGTTTAGCAATTACTGAATAGGATATATTAGGAGGCAAGGAGGAGGAGGAATCAGGATGCTAACTTTACCAACTGACAGAGCCATTTATGGAGGTGAAGAACTTTAAATAGGGTCAAGAGAATCTAAAGACTTCATTTGCCTTTGTGAAGTTTGAGCTCTAGTTGAATCAGGAATCTGAAACAGGGTGGGGAGGGAGGTTGGGTTGGAGTAATGGATTTGGGAACTGTAATATATTGACTACTAATATTATAGACACCTAAGTTATTTAGAAATATTGAAGCCAGTCAGACCAGACTGAATCCTCCAAAGGTCACTGTGGGAGACAACTGGCTATTCACTGAAGGCTAGGCTTACAGAAAAGAGGAACCACTCTCCCAGGGACTTCCCCTAGGGACGAACAGCAATGATTGATATTCTAACCAGACATTAATCCTCTTGAGGTAGAAGGCTAAATCTCTTTAACCCACCCTTTCCAGGTAAGCCCTTGTCTGTCCCTTATGAACTTTCTTTTTTTAATTTTTAAAGAATCATTTATTTATTTATTATTTATTTATTTATTTGGTACAGGGTCTTGCTATGCAGCTTGGACTCATAGTGATCATCCTGTCTCAACCTCCCCAGTGCTGGGATTACAGATGTGCACCACCATGCCTGGTTTTGGGGGCCAGCATGGAACACCTGGGTTCCTGGGGTTGGCACAGAATGTGGTACCAGGGATAGAACCCGGCTGCTTGCACTTACCAGGCAGGCACTTAGACTGCTCAGCCATCTCTCGAGCCCATGATCTATATTTTAAAAGAGGAGGAAATTAAAGCTGAGGAGGTGAGCACTTGGAAGATATAACCATTCTGCCACAAATAAATGACAAAACCAAGATTCAAACTGAGACCCACATAGGTATAAAGAAGAGCTACTATTATTTTTGTTATTGCTGTTGTTACTGGGGCAATTATTTCTTGCTAAGATTAAGGGCTTGGCTTCATCATGTTTATGTAAGACCAGTTCAGCACTCTAAACACCCTCATAAAAACCTCTGTGATGATACACCAGTGTTCTGGGAAAGCCCAAGCCTGTGGTCCCACCTGTCATCCTAAATGGCTTGGCCTGTCCCCGGGCTCCGGTTTCTGTTTCTTTGCCCAGCACCTGGCTATTTTTGCCCTTTGCCCACATCCTTTGGCCCAGCACACCAGTGGAACTCTTTATGACACACTCCTAGCTTTGTCCATGGGTGATGGCTTTCCCCTTGGCTCCATTATGACACCCACGAGCCAGTCTTGCCTCTTCTAAGACTAGTCCTGGCTCCCACGTCCCTAAAGCATGTGTAGCTCACTCACCACTTGCTTGTCCCAGAGGAAAGTTCAGGCAGTATTCTATCTCTGTTCTGTAATTCATGTTCTTTCCATTAAAAACATCCTGTATAATATGCTATACCTACCTAATTGTTTTTTTAGACTTGGGCTAATCAAAGTAGCATATGCCTTACATTGCATCAGTTTTTAATCTTCTGAGACTTCCTCCTAGCTTTTCTCTTCTATCCTTTCCTTGTAGTCTTTAATGCCTTTTAAAAAAATTGACCTCCATTTTTTTCTTAAAGTCTTTCACTATTTTGCTTCTGTGTATTGTGTTCTCCCACATCTATTTCTAGCTTTCATACTCAAAAAGACCTCATGTCTCATCATTATCTTTTGACAGTAGGGTGTCTTCTTAAATATGCACAAATATTCTTTGGAAGAGGGCTAGGTATTTAAATCATACTGTCCTTTCATTGTTAATGCATGGCCTCAGGTAGAAGGTGTCACTTGGTTATTGATGCTCACCATTCACTCAGAGTGTCCAGTAACCATTCTGATCAGCTATTTAATATTTTAAAGGCCCCTTCTTGGACTACAGTATCAAGCATTTCTATAATAGATGTACACTAAGAACACCAACCCTTTTAATTTTAGTAATCAGCCCAAGAATTCACAGAACCTGAATGTCAGTTTATAGGATTCTTAGTGGTCCACTGACCTTTACATTCTGTCTGGAAACAGTTTGATGTAATAGGGTCAGCAAAAATCCAAAACAGATGGTTTATAGAACTTCTTTGCTGAAGAGGGATCCTGATTCTATGCTCAGAAAACTGCACTTTCCGGTGCCTTTGTCCCCTGATTCTCAATCAGGGAGCCCTTGAGCTTGGAAAGAAATAGAAGAACTCCAGGTGCAGGAGAGGGGGTATTTTGAATAACACATTGAATACTAAAATATACTGTATTTAAGAATCATTATGTTTTTATTATGTGAACTAAAGAAATTAAATCTGGACATGTGCAGAAAATAACCTCTGGAAGGAGGCCTGAGAAAAGACAATTTTTTTTCTGACATTTTTGTGTGTGAACCAGAGTAAGAAATGCATTTTACATCTTCACTAAGTATACATATATGTCTATAAAACAACAAAAGAATTGGAAAATGCATAGTCTTATTTTTGATGATAGACTGATGATGGCCAGCTACATTGTGTTGGGGAGTTTTTTGTTTGTTTTTTTGAGACAGGGTCTTACTACATAGTTCAGGCTGACACTAAAGTCTTTATGTGGACCAGGCTGACCTCAAACTGGAGGGGATCCTTCTGCCTCAGCCTCCTAAGTTATAGATCATCTATATTAACTTTAGGGCCTATAGTTCAAAAAACATTACCCTGAGATGATACTGGACAGCGGAAGATTTCATGATGCAAATTATAGTACGTGGCTCCAGTGCTTAAGCTTAAACTTGTATCAAAAACCTATTAAGAGTTTTGTTAATAAATTATTTATCTTGTGATTTTCAGCTCTGTCCATTAAATTTTCACATACATGTCCCATTCTTTTTTTTTTTTTTTTTTTTTTTTTTGTCTTTTTGAGACAGGGTCTCACTATGCAGTTCAGGCTGGCCTTAAGCTCACTTTGTAGCTCAGGCTGGTCTCGAACTCACAACAATCCTCCTGCCTCAGCCTCCCGAGTGCTGGGATTACAGGCTTGCGCCACCACGCCCAGCTTACATGTCCCATTCTAATGAAGGTCCTGCTTCTTATTCACCTAGTTCAGAGAAACACAATTCCATTTTCCCTATATACTTAGGACCTATACGGGATGGGTCACATTCCACTCAGCCTCTTGAAATTCTAAGCAGTTCTACTCTCCTGACCCCTTTTCCCATCAACATCTCTTAGAACCAGCCTCTCTTGTTGGCCTTCTCCTTTGTCAACTTTGAAAGTTTAAACTCTTTTCTAAGAGTGACTTTTTTAGTCTTTCCTCCTGTACATTAATACAACAGGCCCTATATTCTTTTTATACTTCCTTTCCCAAGAAGGAAAGAGCCCCAAGCAGGTATATCACCTACAATAAGCATAGTTAAAAATAAAATCCAATCTGATATGTGATTACATTTTCTAGTATAAGCTAGTAGGATTCATTACAACATTTCAGACTGGTGGGAAGAATTAGGGACCATTTTATGGCCTCTGAATAGGCACAGCTGCTGTATCTGACTAACTCTAATTATTGAGGGTGGGGGTGGGGAGGCCTAGCACAATGTGTTAGGAACATGAAATTTTAGAGTCAGATAAATTTGGGTTGGGGTCTGTAATCTGCTACATGTCAGTGGTTTATGACCTTAAACAAATTACTGTTTCTTCTGGACCCAGATTTCTCTTCATTAGAGGTGATCTTGCCCACTTCCCAGGGACATAGTGAAAATTAAAAGAAGTAATGTGGGTAACAGAAAGACTGGAGCCCAGTAAGTATTTAGTAAATGGTAGCTATTAGTGGATATTATTAACTCTTGGTAAATATAGTTTATGACTATATTTATACCTATGCACGCCAGTTGCAACTGTGCATGAGGTTCACTTCAATGGCTTGTTGCTGCTCTCCTTCTCTCTCCATTCCATTTTCTTTTCATACCAATAGTTTCCTCTGATTTGTCTTCTTCTTCTTTTTTTTCTTGTCTGTTAAACTTTTGGTGGCAATCTAACCTCTCGATTTCCAATACCATAGCTGTGCATCTTAGCTCAAGACCCCAAGGGAGGAAACCTGACTTGCCTGACTCACTTTTCTTAGCAGATAGCCCAGGACTGGGCCCCACTCCTTCCTCAGTCATTCACTACCTGATTTCTATCTAAAGGAGATACCCAATGGGATCCCCAGGCAACTCCATCATAAAAAGGTACTTGGGAGAGAAGGAAAAAGATAGGCTACCTCAAGTTGAACTGTAGGTTGGCTGTACCCCCTTACTTTGATATTAAGAATCCTAATAGAGGGGCTGGGGAGATGGTTCAGTGGAATAAGCACTTCACTGGCAAGCGCAAGGGCCTGAGTTCAATCCCTGGTTTCGCAGAAATAAATAAATGAATGAATGATGGATTATGCAATTAACCAAATCATCTACTTAACAAATGGAAGTGACCATTTGTTTTATAAATAGAATTCTTTGGCCAGGAACATAGTTCAGCAGCACAAAGCCTGCCTAGCAAGTACAAGATTGTGTGTTCTATTCCTAATACAAAAAAAAAAAAAAAAAAAACCCAAGAACAGAACTCTGTTTTATCTGAGGAACTATCATAAGATTCCTTCAAATAGCAAATTCAAATTCTCTTCTCACTTAGACAAAATAATTTATTTTTGAAAGTATAACTGCCTGTGTCTTTTGCTCAGGAAAGGTGAGAGAGGTTTCTTATGTAACTGTCATATGTTTTGTACTTTTTATGTGGTACTCAGCCCAGTTCACCAATTTTTACTATTAAGTATATATAAATCATACCACCTACTGGTTTACTTATAGTTGCATCCAGTGGGCAAAGAGCCTTTGTTTAGCATCTCTTTTCACTTTTGTACTTTATTCTAGCTTTCTTTTCTCTTTGTCTGTTGACTCTTATACTATTTTTCCTCATTTCAGTCTTATTTGCTTTTCCCATTTTTGTGTGTCCTTTTCACTGGTGGACACGCAAGTGAATGTCCAGGCCCTCAGTGCTACAGTAGCCACACCAGGCTTCCCTAGCATGAAAATGTCTTGTGACACTTTCCCAGGTGCTTTATGTACACTCACTATACCATGAAAACAGTTATGAGCCTTAGTCCCACAGTTGAGCCCACATCCCAGATCAGATCAATAAACCAAAGGCCTGGCTCCTTCAGAAACATATTTTCTTGTTCTATATCACAGCACTGACTCATTAATTCCTTAACTCCAATGTAGGGATGTTAGCTAGTTATCCATTATTTCCATCTGAATGTTATGCCAACATTTTGACATGATTAACATTGCATTTCTTGTCTTCTCACACAAGGTGTAGTTCCTTCCCAGCTTCTCTATTCATGATGATGACAGTCCTTACACTTGTTCAACACATTGCAGCTTGCAGCTCTTTCTTGCATATCATTTTATGCATATTTTACAAAAACACTAAGAGGTTAATAGAAGCACTTTACAATAGAGGACATAAAGGATAAGTGACTCATTCAGAGTGATGGAGAAAACTCTTTCAATTCTCAGCCCTGTGCTTCACCCTTGGGATCAACTTTCCTTCTACAATATCTTATATGCTATGGCTTGAGTCTAGATGTACCCTGAGAAGCCTCATATAGCCATGGGGGGGGGGGGAGGGCTCAGAGATGGCTGGATCTAGAATGTGCAGTGCTGAGATTAAGGGTATATGATTACTAAATTAGTCCACAGATTGGTTTGGCACCTGCCCTACACCTGGTACCCTAGATAAAATATAAAAGGAGCAGAAAGAAGCTGCTATTATCACCTGTGGCTTATTGCTTCTTTTGTTTCCTTCTGCCTACCGTGAACTATTTTTCTTCTGTGATGGCCCTCTGCCGTGCCACCCTGGCTTGGAGCCAGCCTATTACGGACTGAAACCTCTACAAATGGAGTTGAATAAGTCCTTCCTCCTCTAACTTTGGGAATTAGATACTGTGTCTCAGCAATGAGAAAAGTGACAAAGGTACCCAGACTTGCCATTATTGAAGCAGTTAAAGAACAGTCTGTTGTCCTGGCCACATCTGCTCACCCTAGTCGCTGCAAGCACCTCTAGTTTTTCATGTTTCTATTCTTTCCTGCTTGAATTCATCTGGAAGACATTATATTTGTTGGAATATTATGTTTATCTTGCCCATTTTGCCTTGTGTTTTCTTCCCTCTTTTCTCTGTGTATTTTAAGGTATAATTCTGGCTTCCTACCAGGAGAGATGGGCATCTCCTATAGCAGCTACCAGGCAGCCAGCACTGACCCAATGAATATTAAGTATCTGTAATTAAAAAAATAGTGTAATGTGTAAGTATATTTCTCTATTTAATTAATTAATGTATTTATTCATTTAGTCTTTTTTTTTGTGGAACCAGGGATTGAACTCAGGCCCTTGTGCTTGCCAAGGAAATGCTTATTCCACTGAACCATCTCCCCGGCCCCTCATTTAGTCTTTTTGACACAGGGTTTAAGTATGCAGTTCAGGCTGGCCTTGAACTCACTATGTAGCCCAAATTGGCCTCACACTCACAGTGATTCTCCTGCCTCAACCTCCCTGGTGCTGGGATTACCAAGCCTGGGTGTGCACCACCAAGCCTAGCTTCTCTCTTTTTTTTTTTTGGTCTTCTTTTTTTGAGACAGGGTCTCACTGTGCGGTTCAGGCTGGCCTTAATCTCACTTTGTAGCTCAGGCTGGTCTCGAACTCACAACAATCCTCCTGCCTCAGCCTCCCTAGTGCTGGGATTACAGGCATGCGCCACCACGCCCGGCACTTAGCTTCTCTCTTGATATCACTCTGTAATATCCTTTATCAACTTCTTACTTCTGATTCAAGGAAATTTAAATCTCCTGATCTTTGTATTCCAAAGCTATCTACTAACTGAATTTGTTAACCTTGCCTTGAGTATTAGGATAATACAACATCTAAACTTTCTGTAGCAAATTCCAGAGTGTATGTAGCAAGGGGGCATCTTTCAGAAAGGAGATAATGTACCCAGAAGTAGCCCAATGGATATGAAGGAACCAACACTTATTTTGCATCTTCTTGATACCACCAGCAACTCTGGCATGCTACCTATGGCATCTCATTGAATGCCATCATCAGTCCTGCTAAGAGTAAAGTATGGAGTTCAGGCTCAGGCAGCTCCAGCTTGGCCGCTTAAACTGTATTTAGCCTCAAGTTTGTTTTGTTTTGTTTGGCAGAACTGGGGATTGAACTCAGGCCCTTGTGCTAGCCAGGCAAGCACTTACTCCACTGAGTTATCTCCCCGGCATAAGCACTTATTCTATTGAGCTATCTCCCCAGCCCCCAAGTTTTAATAGCTCTAGGAATGTCTGGCAGCCTGAGGGAAGGGGATATACTTGCTTGACAAGTCAGGAATTTCTGAAAGAAAAAAATCCACTTTATTCTAATAACAATGGGGCAAGTTTCAGTGAGAGTAGGAGGGCTGTCATGAATATTGTAACCTGCTTGTCACTGACATCATGCTCTGACATTGCTCTGGGGATTCCTACCTTAGTTGAGTAAGATTGAACAAAAGAGCAGAAACAAATTTGAAAGATACTAAGGTAAGATAGTGTGACCTGAGATACCCTTGCTGGACAGCTTATGTGGAGGGCTCAGCCCATGGTGCTTTACAGAATCTGTGGGAGCAGAACACACATAGTGAGCTGAGAACCCAAAGGCACCGGGCACCTACATCTTAGCAGTAGACTGCATCCCAGGATGCCAGAGCCAGAGAGCAGGGAGATGGTAGACTGTAGAGGCTATGTGAATGACTATAGTTCTTTAAGAAATCATGTGTGTATGTGTGTGTGTGTGTGTGTGTGTGTGTGTGTGTGTGTGTGTGTGTGTGTGTAGGGGCTGGGGCTCAAACCCAGGACTTCACACATGCTGGGCAAGCATTCTACTATTGCTTTATAAGCCCTAAATCCAAGAATGCATAATTAAAATAAAACAGAATTCATATGAAACAACCATTGTCTCTAGGTTACATGCCCCTCACCCACTCTCAGACCACTCCCAGATGACTCTGAGGTACATTTCACAAATATCAGGAAGGAGGCATGATCAGAGAAAGACTGATTGTTTTGGGTATATTTGCAGCCACTACCCATTCCTATCCCTCACTGGTATGGCCTAGGAAGCAGATGACAATCATATTTTCATTCTCGTATGAAGGCTTGAGTAACTTGTCTAAATTAATACAGTTTGGAAGCAGCAGCACTTGGATTAGGATTTAGGTCTTTCTGGTTAGTTTATGCAGCAACTTTTCACTGAGTGCCTACATGTGAAAGGTACAAGAGGCACAAAATTGATAAGCTGTTAACAAAACTCAAGTCTCCTAGACTACATTTTCCAGCATTCTTGGCAACTGAGTCTCTAGCCTGTTGAACTTGAGTGACAATGATAGTGTAATAGAAAATGTCCCCACCCCCCTCAGCCAGTATACTTCAGTTTGTTAGTTGCCCAAATAACTGTTCCTGTTCTGGTTGCTTCTGGTCTCTTAGAAATGGCTGCTCACTGTGATGCATAGCTGGTCACTATGCTGCACATTGCATAAAACTCCAATTGACAAGCCATTCTGCCTCTGTACTTCCTGCTTGCTTCTTCAGGATAAGCCCTAGACTGCCAGAAATCAGGGTCTGATATTTTGGGAATGATCCTGGATCAGTGCCCATTGACATAAAATAAATCTGTCTTCAAATCTTGGGTGTCATCTTGGTGTTTCAGCTTGCTATTGCATCTGGTGCATCAGCTAGAAAGACTAACCATACTGACCTCTTTTATCACTGGTTATGACCCTTGTAGACAGCAAGAACTTCTCCAGGTCCCAGTGGGAAAGTGTATCCTTGAGATATTCTTGAGTCCCCTCACAGGTCAAGAAAGGAGGATTCTAATTCTCCCCTTGGAGGAGGATTCTGGCTCCCTGCTCAAGCAGCTCACATCTGACCCCAAGGGGAGGAGGATATAGTCTGTCTGTCTGTCTGTCTGTCTGTCTGTCTGCCTGCCTGCCTGCCTGCCTGCCTGCCTGCCTGCCTCCCTGATTCTGGTAAGACCCCAGGGGTAATCCAGTTAGTTTTTCTGTCAGTCCTAGCTTGATCAACTTTTGCTAGTTAAGGCCACCCTCCAGGGAAGGGAGTTTGCAATGTTTAACCTCTGAGCTGAGTGCCTGCTGAATGAATGAATGAATATGTGTGTGAGTGGAATGGACAGCATAAGCAATAGGCTGATCTGCTCAGCACCAAGACTGTGAAGCCCTGGTCATGCTGGCTGATTGGGCCCTGTTACGGTTTATATCTGGGTGTTCCCCCAAAGCCTCATATAGTCATGGGGTGGACTTCTAGAGTTTGTGATTAATCCATGGGCCAATGCTGGAATAATGGGTGTGAGTGCTGCTGGGATTATGGGCATGAGTACTGGGGCAGATAGCCTGGATGAAGTATAAGGAATGGGGAGAGGCTTGCTCTCTGCCTCTGCTGTCTCTTCTGCTGCTGTTCCTCCCACTTTGCTCTTGATGTTTTGTTCTTTTCCACTACCATGAACTCTACCCTCTGCCATGTGCCAGTATTCATTGGAGCCAATTGATTATGTACTGAAACCTATACAAACTGTGAGCTAAATAAACTTTTCCTTCCTTAATTTTGGGTGTCGGGTATTTTGCCCAAGCAATGAGAGGAAAGTAAGGAAGAAAGGCCCTCACCTGTGGTTTCATAGTGATTGACATATGGTATAGTGGGGGCCTTGCACCCTTCCTAGCTAAGTTGTACCTAAGTCCCCACAAGGGGGGTGGTCATCTTCATCTGAATAGTTTCTCTCTGAGAAACACCCCCCTTTGTATGTTATACTGCATTCAACTGTACATAACATACACCATAGGGAGATAGAATAGGAACTAATTTATTAAAATCCACAATCCTTGACTGTAGGAAAGGGGGCTTTTAAAGAGTAAAAATGTAACCAAACTACTCCCTGTATCTCAAAGAAAAAAAAAGAGGTAACAGAGGCCCATCCTTCTTGAGAATTCTTCCTTGGTATCTTTGTCAGCTGCCAAAGTTGCTGCCAATATCTAAAGCTTCATTACCGGCTTCTGATTTATCTACTTCAGCCAGTTGAACTGGTTCCAACCAGCCATTGCCTGCCTGCAGCCACAGAGGCCTTCCCTCCACAGCCTTCTGCTTACATTTATGTTCCTCTTCTGGTCAGATGGCATCATCAATGCTCACCCGAGATTCCTGTCAACAGTTTCTTCTGGGAAAAATTGGACTATCAGCCCCGACAGATGAGCTGTTTCTTGTTAGGCCTGAAAAGAAAGGGTAGACTAAGCTCTATCAAGTTGGGCCCTTAGAGGCCCTGGTCACTGAATAAGTCAGGGGCAAACATGTGACTTTCCTGGTACACACTGGAACAAAACTTTCTGCCTTCAAAAGTTCCCTTTGTCAAAAAGTTAGCATCACCACGGTAACTAGGATTCCTATCCCTGCCCCTTCTGCCAGGCACAAACTTATAGCCTGAGAGGGCATCCTTTGCATCAAGCCAGGTGGCCTCCCTCTCATTTTCCCGAGAGGAAAATGATGCCTGCATTATCCTGAGACAGATAACCATAATCCTGAAGTTCTAAAAACTCTCCTCCCAGAGGTGTAAACTAAAGACTTGCCTCTGGGCCTGGCTATCAACCATACCACCTCACTGTGATCCCTGTTGCTGTCACATGGCACAGGAAATGTAAACAGGCATCCAGCCATCATCAGCCTGATAGACTGTCAAACAACTTAGGGAAGATCTCCATGCTGTCAGCAACGCACAAAAAATGCTTACCTTTGCTTGAAAGATGCTCCCATAAGCCCCTTCAACTGCGAAAATTCTGAGATAAAAGGCCAGATCATTTGGACTCAAGTGCCACAGGGGTTAAAAAACTCTCCCACCTTGGTTCCACATTTGTGTCCTGCATGACAAGAAAGTCATCCCAATTGTCAAAACAAACACACAAGGCCATCTAAGAGGCTCTCAGATTCAGTCCAAGCCAGAAACACTTTATCCTATTCTACCTGAGGACAAAAAGTCCGACCTGCCTCCTCCTTACATTCATCTACTTGAAGCTGCTCAGCTGCTACCACTGCCAGTTTTGTCTCCTGCACCATAACTTCCTCCTCTACTGTCAGCAACTCTTTCTGGCTCTGTTAAATACTAAAGAATTCCACCATGTCTTAGATGGGGTCCAAGCCTGGTTAAAGTCAAAAGTTTCCATCTGTGTGGTTGATCCTGATGCTTGGGTGAACATAGTCCTTCCCTGAGTGTGTCCAAACTGAGACAGAGGGCTGTGAAGTCTTAGATCAGTACTACACTGCTCTCCTAGAGAACTCAAAGAGGGAGACAAGAAGCCAATAAAGCATGTCCAAAGTTATTAACATTACCCATTGGAGCCCCCACTGAAAAGAAATTCTGCCAAAGCATATCCTTTGGGATTAATGGATACTTTATCAAACATGAATTCCGGTTCATATTCATGCTGGTCCAGGGCTGTGACCAGCCTCCCTCACAGTCAGGTCCATTGTCCTAGACTTGATATTGACTTTGAAGAAAGAAAAATAGTGCGTAGTCTACCTGAAATGCCTGATGATCATATTCCTGAGATTTTAAGAGATTCCTTTCCAGAAGCATGGACAAAGGATTCACCCCTAGGGCTTTCTTATCAATCATGCCCCTTTGACAATTGAGCTCTGTCCCAAGGCAACCCCTACCTGCATCAAACAATACAGCTATGCTGCCTGTAAGGCAAGCTTAAGTTCTCCTCATTGACAATGGTTTTGTGATTGTCCTCCATACACATTGCCTACACAAAAGCTCTGCTACAATATCTGTCAGAAACTGTTTATAATAAAAAGTCCATAAATTTTTTGGAGCTACTGGCTTCTATATGCTTACTCACATGGTCAGTCCCTGGGAATTCCCAATGGCCTCTAAGGGCTGCCTCCTTCCCTTTGCCCCCATGCTTTAACAGCTACTGTCCTTCTGATCAAGAAAGCTAACAAGCTCATCTTAGATCTGGACCTGTCTAGGTGCCACATAATATACTGGTATGAACTGTTCTAAAATAAAGACCCTCAGCAGATGCTGAGTATACTCTGTTTTTCAGATAGAAGTAGCTCTGATAAGAATGAAGTCTGACAGGCTAGATATGCTGTGGTCACACTGGACAAAACTTTTGGCCAAAACTCTCCTGATGGCCTGCACAGAAAACTGTTTGGAAACTGCCCCTAGTGATGCAAAATTCTCCAATCCTAAGCTCCTGCAGGGATCCAACTGACTAAAAACCAGGTATTTCTAGAAGACTAGAGCCAGACCTGCCCCCACCATTTATTCTGCAAGCTCAAGTGGCTGCACTGGCACCCCTACACCTGCAACCAGCTCAGGCTTCAGTATCTGTGTCACTCTCTCCAAGCTCCCATTCTCTATCCATACTGAAAAGAAAAAGGTTGTACTGGCAGCAACAGTGGGCCTTCATTTATAGCAGAGGTAACTCAAAACTAGATTAAATAAAAACTACACATAGCTTGTAACCAGTTAAAAGGCCAGCTATATATGTAGACATTCCTGCACACACATATAACCCAAGTACATATTACTACCTCTACAAGTTTCAGAAATCCAGTATTAGATCTTCTGAAAAATTTACTTGAATAGCTCCTCCAAGGCTCATTTTAAAGAGACAATGCATACAAGTTGAAGCCTGAGGACATCCTTCACAGGTGTATTCTTGATATTTGTGTATTTTCAGGCTGCTTACACCAGTGTTGGCTTCCCTGCCCCAGGGTAGCTGCGGCTTTTGTTAGTTGACCTGGATCCTGCTTACAGCAGTCCTTGTTTTCTCGCCCCCTTTAGCTGTGTTTCTTTCCTTAAACTATATGTACAGTTGTCCCATGAGCATAGAACAATCAAAAAAATCGAACACTTAACCAAGACTTGATGAGCATCCGAAGTGCACTGGAAACTCTCCTAGATCAGATTAATTCCTTATCACCTTACCAGAGTACTGTTACATAACAGACAGGTCTAAATTAGGTCTCTTACCAAAAAGCCACTCAGAAAAGTCCATAACAAGATACTCTTTGATTCTTGGCTAGAGCCCATCCTAGGGTCACTGACAACCCTAATGTTACTGCTTCTAGTTCAGCCTTATTTCAAAATATCACATGCAATATGCCCAGCAAAAATCTGCTGAAAAAATTAAGAGGGGCAAAATATAACAGAAAATGTCCCTTTTGCCCCCAAACTAGTATACTTCAGTTTGTTGGTTGCCCAGGAGTGAACAGCTCCTCCACGGCTCATTCTGAAGAGATAATACATACACAAATGAAGCGTAAGGACATCATTCACAGGATTACTCCACACTTATTCTTGATTTCTGTGTCTTTTCAGGCTACCTACCCTAGTCCTGGCTTCCCTGCCCCAGGGTAGCTGTGGCTTTTGTTAATTGACCTGGATTCTGCTTACCCTAGTCCTTGTTTTCTCACCCCCAGTAAGCTGTGTTTTTTCTCCTCAAACTATATGTACAGTTACCCCATAAGCATAGAACAATATGTCCTAGTTCTGGTTGCTTATGTATCTTAGAATAGCTGGTCACTGTGATGCACATTGTATAAACTAGTCCCCAGGTAACAAGCCATTCTGCCTGTGTACTTCATGCTTGCTTTCCCATATAAGTCCTAGATCACCAGAGATCAGGGCCTGATATTTTGGGAGTGATCCAGATCAGTGTCCATTGGTGTAAAATACACCTGCCTCCAAATCCTGGGTGTCCTTTCAG
Organism: Ctenomys sociabilis; assembly: GCA_004027165.1. NCBI lineage: Eukaryota > Metazoa > Chordata > Mammalia > Rodentia > Ctenomyidae > Ctenomys > Ctenomys sociabilis. The sequence continues at coordinate 27,014 of PVKA01029840.1, forward strand.
CATTTCTGCTTGCTGCTACATTACGGGACAGTATGCAAGCACAGCCCCTAAGAACTTCCCTCACCTGTGTCTTATCAGTGAGAGGATTAGGGCAATCTTACAAGCCTTGTGGAGCAGCAGAGCTGATGAGAAGCAAATGACTTAGTCTGTTACATGATCAGGAAATTAATTTGTGCTTGAGAAGTTATACATTTAGAAATCTGTTTTTTGTAGAACTAACTATATCTTAATTAAAACATACTCCTACATGAATACTTGCCTGGAATACATTTTACCAATAGGATTAAAGGTAACCTGGGGTGGCCATAGATAGCTACTTGAGAGGCTGAAATAGGAGAAATGCAAGTTCAAGGCCAGCCTGGGCAACTTAGGGATTTTTTTTTTTTTTTAAGTGCTGGGAATATAGTTCACTGGTATAATAATTGGTTAGCATGTGTGAAGATCTGGGTTCAATCACCAGAACTGGAAAAGAATTAAAGAAAAATTTTTTTCCTATTTAAATAAACTACTTTCTGGAGATGAGTTTGAAAGTCCAGAGGTACTGGATGAAAAGCAAACATTTGCCAGCCCAAAGGGGCCCTTACAGTGAAGGGAGATCACTCGGGATCCATGTAAGAAATATTGCCCCTTATCTAGCATTGCCTGCACAGAGGGGATAATTCCATGTAAACCTTAGTTTATATTAACCATTTCATTTTGTAAAGACTTGATACAGTACTCTTCAATCTGACTGAGCTCTAGCCATTATTATAAATGTAAAATTTTAACTTCTCTTCCTCAATCTTTTGTTTAAACTCTCAACTTATTCAAACTCAGGTTGAGAAGGTGACTGCTATTTATTGAGCCCCCTCAGAGAACTCAAAAGTTGTTATAACTTTTGGAT
>PVKA01029841.1:0-27903 GCA_004027165.1 Ctenomys sociabilis
TCTTTTTTTTTTTTTTTTTTTTTTTTTTTTTTTTTTTTTTTTTTTGTCTTTTTGAGACAGGGTCTCACTATGCAGTTCAGGCTGGCCTTAAGCTCACTTTGTAGCTCAGGCTGGTCTCGAACTCACAACAATCCTCCTGCCTCCGCCTCCGAGTACTGGGATTACAGGCATGCGCCACCATGCCCGGCTCCTAGGCACATCTTAATTGGCGTGTTAAAACCCAAAGACTCCACACAGGATTCCCATCTGCCACTGCCACTTCAAGTACCTTTCGAGTTGCTGGGCACAGGGCTCCTCTGCCAGTTCATCTAAATCCTCCACTTGATGAGACTGAGTGACGCCGGGCGAGGTGATTGGATCACAGGGATGCTGTACTCATCAGTGTGCTCGGCGCGGATGTTCACAGCTGAGTGTGCTGTTAGCAGTGGGGCTCACTGGGGTGGGTCGCTGGAGGCGGGCCTTGTGGGGCGATCTCTTGTTTGTGTTTTTCCTCAAGTAGTTAGCACTTTTCCAACATCTTGATGCATTGGAACTAAAGTGGCCCAGTAGGACTGGAGTGGTGGCTGGTAATGGTGCCATAGTGACAGCCCCAATGACTAAGCACTTTGCCCTGCACTTGGAAAAGCAGAAGTGGGCTGCAGGATATTTGTCACTTCCTGGGCTTGTAGGAATGTGGAGCACACTGCTGAGCACATGAAAGCAGAGAGGAGCAGCTTTGGAGGGATGCCTGTAACAGCTGTTCGCCAAGTTCTCTCTCTCTCTCTCTCTCTCTCTCTCTCTCTCTCTCTCTCTCTCTCTCTGGTTTCTTCACACAGGGTCTCACTATGTAGTTCAGGCTGGTCTCAAACTCACAGCAATCCCCCTACCTCAGCCTCCCACACTTGTACTAGTGCCAGAAGGGGAGCCCCGGTAGTGACTTGGGGGGAGCTAGGGGCTGCAGGCAGACAGCTAACACAGGATTTTTTTTTTACTAGGAGTTATACTTAGAGATAGTCTGTGAACATTTATTGCTCCAAATCCATAAATCTTGCCCTTAATACTGTATCAGTTCCCCCAGATGAACTCCCTCTTCTGACCCAGCCCACCTATTTCTCCAAAACCTGAATCTATTCCCTGTATATCAAATCACTGCTACCCTCTCAAACACTAACCCAGAAATAATTATGTGTGCACCTTAATTGGGATCAAAGGGATGCAACAAATCATTTTATGGGACCTTAGAATAAAACAGGTACTCTTTGCCACTCGTCTTGAATCAGGAGGACATAAAGATAGCTGCTGTCTTTTTTGTTTTTTTGGTGGAACTAGGGATTGAACTCAGGCCCTTGCGCTTGCCAGGGAAGCACTTATTCTACTGAGCCATCTCCCTGGCCCCGATAGCTGCTCTCTTCATCTTGCCAGTGATACTATCCAAAGATTGAGCCAACAAAAGTAAGTGATAGACATAGAGAAACCGGGTTGGAAGAATTATTTCCATTAGGGAGTCCAGCGGTGGCTGGGGTAAATGTTACCCTTAGAACAGTGTTCTTGCTGCGAATTGATACATTTTCTTTTTCTTTTGGGGGAGGATGATGAGATTCACGTTTATAAAACTCTTAACAGTTTACAAGTATTTATATTCCTTACGATATTTACATTCCTTATGTGGAATCAGTACATATACCTTGTAGAGATCCCTGGGTCTTTCAATGTGATCTGTTGTACCTGGCCAATAAAATGGCACCAGAACTGAGGAAAAGATAAACAAGAAAACAAGAGCTGCCTTAGGTGTTGGCTTGTGTGCCTGGTTGGCCACAGATCACCCTGAACAATAGTAAGCCTTTATTTATACTTTTGCAAACTTGCAAGACATAAGGTTGCCTAGCAACTAAAGCCCACAGTGGTCAGGCAGGATGTTTTTCTCAAGACTGAGGTAGCTGGACTGCTTTAGGCAATTAGGCTTTATCCCTCCTTCCCACATTGGATGGGTTTCTGGCTTTAGCTGCTCCCAACGTATCTCCCTTCTTTGTTTTGCTGTGTGAGTGATGGGTGTTCTGTTGTGAGAATCTGTGTTTGGAGTCTGGAGAACTCTGTAGAAGATCTATTTATTTATTTATTTATTTTTATTTTATTTTATTGGCAGAACCGGGGATTGAACTCAGACCCTTGTGCTTGCCAGGGAAGCGCTTATTCTACTGAGCCATCTCCCCAGCCCGACCTTTTTATTTTTGATGCCACTCTAAAGATTTTTAGTATTTGATTTAGCAGTTAGATAGTCTACAATAGCAGTGAGTTATCACCACAGCTGACAGTGCACATCTTAATTCCTTCTCATCCCTTTCCCCCCTTTATTTCTTAATCTCCTTCCCATGTGATAGTGGTCCACCTCCTTGCTTTCTATGTTACTTATCTTCGTTTTTGCTCTTCAGTTATAATTTGCATTTCTTATATAGAGAAACCATGAGATATTTATACTTGTATGTCTGATTTATTTCCCTTAACTATATGGTCTTAAGGTGTATCCTATATTTCCTACAAATGACTCAAGTGTATCATTATTTATGTCAGAGTAGTACTCCATTGTGTGTAAATACCGCATTTTATTTATCTGCTCATCTGCTGATCAACATGTAGGCTGGTTTCAAGATTATTTCAAGATTATTATTATGAAGCATGCTGTATATTACAGAATGTACAGATATTTGTCTGATGTCCTCGTCAGACCACTCTCACTTGTATTTCTAAGCAAGGTCATGTTCACATTTACTTCCCTTCTGTCTTAACCTCCCACTTACACATGCAGGACATTCCTTAGTTGCCCCCTCCTTGAACTGCACCTCAGAAAAGGTCAAAAACAGAACCACACCTGCTCTTTACTGCTGTGGCTGCTCACTTTCTTGCTTCTGCCTGAGATGCTTCCCAATCTGCAGCATCCTCAAGGTACTGCCTTGCAGTGCTGCCTCTTTAACATATTTTCCCAGTGCCCTGCTCCAGTGTTCATGGTATGCACTCAGTGAACATTTGTGGAAAGATGGATGCAGTGTTAGGTGACAGTTAGGTGACCGATAGCCTAAGACCCACTGAAGTTTCCATTCTCTGTTTCCCAGAATGCCCTAGTCTTAGATGGCACCATGATCTTCTATCAGTGCTCTAGAAAGCCTTCAAACTGCATGCAAGTGTTCTTAGGAAGAGGGAGCTGGAGCTGGGGCCAGTGTGTTTTAATCATTTCTAAAATGAAGTTATCACAATTGCTGCTAAAGCTACAGAAAACTTTTCACAGGGAAGGGCATACAGAAACCTAAAACTAAAAATTTTAAGTAGAAAATTTCCAGATTTTTAACATTACACATTTTTAGCCACCCCAACCATCCCAGTGATTTTGCATTTCTGGTAAAGAGTCAGAAGCAGAAGTTAGTATCGGTGAATCATAGAAGCAAAAAAATCAAGATTCTAAGGAGACAAAATGCAGAAGGAAAACAATGTCATAACTGCAAACTTTCTGCAACAGAGCAAAATGAATTTATAAGTAACTTGTTGATTCTGTGAGGAGATACTGAAAGCCTTCAGGCTGGCAGTGGGTAGCAAATGGAACCCAGTGACCCACTCCTATCGTAACAATTCTGCGATATATGACCATGTACTATTGTCTGAATGTTGGTGTCTCCCCAAAAGCCTTATGTTGGGCCTCATTGGTGACTTTCTTATCACTGGCACAGAATACCGGACACTTTACTGTAACTTACAGAAGGAGAGGTTTATGTTGTCTCATCATTTCAGTGGGCTCAGTTGACTAGGTCCCAAGCATAAACAGCATGGCAGAATGGCATCACAGAGGAAAGTTGGTCACTGCATAGTGGCCAGGAAGCAGAGACGGGGAGAGGAAGGGGGCAACTGGGGACAAGAATTCCCCCTTCCAGGTAGCATCCTAGTGACCCACCTCTCAATAGCACTTTTATCTGTGAACTCATCAATGGATTAATCTTCTCATCAGTATAGCATCCCCGTAACCAATCACCTTCCAACAGCTGCATCTCTGAATAAATGATTCCTTAGGGCAACAGTTTAGATCTAAACCATGACACTAGCATCCAGTGTGTTCGTATAAAGAGTTGAGGCCTTTGGGAAATGATTAAGTCATGAGGTTCATGAATGGGAATAGTGCCCTCAGGAAAGAGGTTGAAGGAACCAATCTTGCCCCTTGTACCGTCTTTGATTGGCCTAGCCAGGATTCCTTCACCTGGTAATAGAGTTCAGTATTTCATTCGGTAGAATAACTGCTTCCCCTCATGGTTTAAAGTGATTGTCTGTTCAGATTCCAGAATTTAGCTTGTAACCTAGTTGTTCACAGTGAAAAAATGGTAGTGTTCTTCTGCTGGCACTTAGTTTTTTCAGAAAGGGCATGTGGTAGTCCAAGAGGCAGGGATATTGGTAAGTGGCTAGAAGAGATAGTTACTTTTCTTTCATTGCTGAGACAAAATACTTGACACCCAAAATTAAAAGAGGAAAAGTTTATTTAGCTCATAGTTTGTAGAGATTTTAGTATACAACAGTTTGATTTCAAGGAAGGATGGAGTGGTAGGCAGGTATTGCAGAGGAGAAGCAGTTCACAGTGGGCAGAGCAAGGGCCCTTGGCATCTTCTTTCTGTCTCTTTTGTACTTTATCAAAGCTACCTGGATTAAAGTGATGCCAAACCAATGAGTAGATTGATTTAGCAATCATGCACCCTTAATCCCGCACTCTGGATTCAGCCATCTATGAAAGAAAACCCACCTGTGCCTGCAAGAGGCTCTGGGGGAACATCTGGGCGTAAACCATAAACACAGACCATAAACAGGTTAATTAGGGATGGAAGATAGCTGGGCGATCTAAGTGCCTGCCTGACAAGCTCAAGGACCCAGGTTTGATCCCTGGTACCACATCTGGGCAGGCTCCTTACCAAACTGGCCACTGAAACCATGGTGGCCCATGCCTGTAATCCCAGCACTGGGGAGGCCGAATCAGGAAGATCAATGAATCTGAGCTGCATAGTAAGATCCTATACCAAATAAATAAATAGATGATTTTTTAAAAACTATATAAAAATATTAATACTCTGAGCTGTAAAGGCCTCAAGTCAACAACTTGTGACATTGCCAGTCACGTGGATGACCCACTACTATTATGGACTACTGGACTATAGTGGAATATTTTTTTTTTTTTTGTCTTTTTGAGACAGGGTCTCACTATGCAGTTCAGGCTGACCTTAAGCTCACTTTGTAGCTCAGGCTGGTCTCGAACTCACAACAATCCTCCTACCTCAGCCTCCCGAGTGCTGGGATTACAGGGATGCGCCACCACGCCCGGCCATAATGTTACAGTGTTTGTTTGTTTGTGGGGTTTTTGGTAATACCGTGGATTGAACTCAGGACCTTGTGCTTGCCAGGCAAGCGCTTATTCCACTGAGCCATCTCCTTGGCCCCTTATAGTGGAATATTTTGCTGAATTCACGCACCTACAATATTTATGACAATAGGATACCCATCTCTGACAAAATTAACCAAAAAAGGGGGTACAAATGAAGGACCATTTTGTATCTGTATATTCAAAATAGGATAGATACACAGCTTTCTCTTAATTTAATGAATAGAAAGGTTTGTACTAATAGTGTTTGTAGACAGAATATCATGTCTGAATTTTGTACAATGAATAACCACTAAGATAACAATATGCAATGTGTTAATTACTGAAACTGTCCTAATCAGTTTTGAAACTCTAATTGTTATGTTTCTCAATAAAATTATTTTAAAAAATAAATAAAAATAAAAATAAACAGAGACCACAATATGCAATATATTAATTATTGCAACTGTCCTACTAACCTGTTTTGAAATTCTCTTTGCTATTTGTTTCTCAATAAAATTAATAAAAAAAAATAAAGAGGGAAGTTAAAAAATAAAGAATGTTAGAGGATGACAAATGCTGTGGGAAGAAGTGACTCTGGGGAAGTCAGAGCAGCGCAGTAATCAGTTGTGCTGTGGATGGCCAGGGTAACTACCAGCGCAATGCGGCTTTTGAGCAAACAAAGTGCAGGTGGAGTGGGACTTAGCTATGCATTCCACCGAGGGTTGGGCTGAGGCAAAAGCTTCAGCAGAAGTCTGCCTGCCTTGTCAGAAGAAGAACCAGGAAGCCAGAGGGACTGGAGAACAGGATCCAAGGAGAAGGCAGTCGAGATTCTGGCCATAATGGAGGAGCAGACCATGCAGGGCTTTTGGGTTTTTACTCTGAGTTAAATGGAAACCATCAGGAAGGTTTTGAATAGAGAAGTGATTTGATCTGACTTTGTCAGTTTTAAAAATAAAGATTGATTGATGTGGTACAGAGTCTCACTATGCAGCCCATACTCATAGTGATCATCCTGTCTCAGCCCCCTCCGGGGCAGGGATTACAGGCATGTGCTGCATGCGGCACTGGGCACCGAACCCAGGTCCTGGCGCTTGCCAAGCAGGTGTGCTTAGATGGCCGAGCTACCTTCCAGACTCCTAATTTTTAACTTTTTAAAGGTCACTGTGGCAAGGGACACAATGCAGAGAGAACAGGGAGGAGAGCTCTCTAATAACCCAGGTGGGAGTTGCTGTTCACAGGAGTTAGAAATAGTCACACTCTGCTTCCTTCAGGAAAATCCCCAACTCCAGGTCTGTGAGTCCAAGCATAACAGTGATGGTTTCTTCTGCCCCGAAAAACTGGAAAGACAGGGTTACCACTGAGAAGCTGAAACTGTAGGAAACGTGAGATCAGGGGCAGGATGGTACATGTTAAGTTTGAGAAGTATTTTAGATATCCAAGAAGGCGTACTAAGCAGGTAGCTGCGGAGAGGAGCAGGAGTCCAGTAGAGGAGCCCAAGTTTCCAGGCCAAGTCCAGGGCTGAAAAGATTTGCTTTTCTCCTGTTTTTTCTCACTGGGTTACTCAGGCCTGTCAGATCACAAGGCAGAACTCTGTTAGGGGAAATGGCAGTCAACCTTACTACTCAGATGCTTTCCTTTGAGACTGGAGATGTCACTCCTTCGGCCTAAGGACCCCACCCTCTTGATTCCCGCAGGAGGCAGGACCCGCAATCTGCAGAGCAGATCTGTGCTCCTCCCTCTTACCCCTCCAGGCCCTTCTGTTCCCCAGGAAGTGCTCATTTCCTTTCAAGGAATCCCTGACCTCCAGCCCCTGAATTTGTATTCCGCTCACTGACACAAAGGATTTATTTTTATAAGTTTCGGATTCGGGTCAATCAGGCTGTGGGCACCACCCCCGGGGGTCAAACCAGCCCGTTGCGGGGCGCCCGTCGCCGTGGCTGGGCACCCGAGAGGGGCAGGTCTGCTGTGAGGCCTTGGGATCCTCCCTGTCCTGCCTCCCCGGAGTCCCCGCTCCGCCCTGCAGCCAATCGCAGCCGGCAGCCGCCCAGGCCGCAGACCTGGATCCTTCTGTGGCCGCTGCTCCTAGAGGCTGCAGGGGGGCGGGAGCCGGAGCCAAGGGCTTAGGTGAGGAGCGCTAAGGGTAGGGGACCGCTGGGGACGCGCGGAAGCCAGGGGCGCGTGGGGGCTGGGGGTGCGTGGGCTGGGGCTGGAGCACCCCAGCCAGGGTCGCCTCGCTCCTCCCGACGGTGTCTGGGCCGCAGGAGGATGCCCGCGAGACATCTTAAAAGCTATCATCGCTATTTCATTTTAAATGTGGTTTCGGTTTGCTTGGAGACCGGGGCGCGCGGGATCCCGACTCTGCGCAACTCGGATGCCCAAGGCCGGGCCAACCCCGAACCCCGCAAATGTGTGCCCCTAGATGTTGTTGTGGGGGTCACAGGGATTCGTGCACTGTAAGGTGCACTGTATTGAGAAATGCCGCAAAAAATGAGTTTATACCCTACTTAAAAATGTAAGATGCTGTACTTACACAAAATTGGAATCCTGTTATGTTTTAAACGTGACTTTATAGGACATAGCATTTTCATCATGTATCACTATGCGATCTTCGGCGTGTTAGCTAGCCTGTCGCCCTAGTTTCCTCTTTTGCAGAAGTGGGGACAATCATTCTGCATATTTGGGAGGATGGTTCTGTAGATTGAAGGAGTTCACATAAATAGTTATCGGCGGAGTTTTTAAAAGGATAAGATTCAGTGAGCCTTCGCCCTCATCCTCATAATCATTGACAAAAGCAATGTGATGCTGAAATTTTTTTTTAATCTCCATAATTAATGTGATTTCTGTAGTGTTCCAAGGAGCTTTTGAAATCATCGAAATACCGGATATTGACAGATCACTCATTTTTGTCCCCCAAAATTGTCTTAATAAATATGTAGATTTTTCCTTAAATTATGCTTTGCAGAAAGAATGCGTATTGAAATTAGCTTATTTATTTATTTATTTATTTTTTGATGCCAGGGATCGAACTCAGGACCTTGCACTTGCCAGGCAGGCAGACGCTTATTCTGCTGAGCTATATACCTGGTCCTGAAATTAGCATTTTATAGTGAAGTTCTATAGCCAGAGAGGCTTTCGAGCTCTACTTGAATTTTTTAGGAATAGTTGACAGATTTTCCATATACATGCATATTTAATTCTTTGTACTCCTCCACTTATAAGGTTTAGTATTGGTTTAAAATAACAGATTTGTCATTTTTGTTCTATGCTTATTAATTTCTATGCTTGTGTCTAGTTTTTGATCTCCACGTTTTTATAAAATACATGTAAAATCTGATAATGTTCAAATTTCATGGGCCTCTGTTAAAGATAGTACTGCTCTGGAACCCAGGGCTGCCAGGGGGTCCTCTACAGGCCTGGGGCAGCATTTTTATTTAATTTATTTATTTATTTTTGTATTTAGTACAGGGTCTCTATACAGATAAGACTCATAGTGATCTTCCTGTTTTCAGCCTCCCAACCACTGGAATTACAGGCCAGGCCAACACAACCAGTCTCAGCATTTTTATTCTTGATTCTCCTTGGCACATCCTAGGACTCCAGCTACATGATTCTATGTGTCAGTAATAACAAACTGGACCATTTGTTTTTGCTATAATGGTATATTTAAGATTTTAGACACAAGCCTATTATTTGGACTTGGAAAAACAAATGTCCTTTTTATACTTGCAGATAAATGTCTTTTAAGTTTCCATCAAAATAAGGTCTTGACCATACTGGTTATGGAATTAGGGCCACTCATCACCAACCTGTATGTGTAGTCCTTTTTACATTTTTATTTTGAGACAAGGGTTTTGCTACACCCATGTGAGCCTGCTGCCTCAGCCTCACGTGTAGCTGTTACATTGTGTGCTGCTACATACCAGGCCTCAAATTAAGTTTTAATTGAATAATATTTTGGCGCTAAGCCTGATGGAACATGCCTGTAATCCCAGTGTTCTAGGAGGACTAGGAAGACCATAAGTTTCAACCCAGCATGGGCAACCTTGTGACTTTGTAAGACCCCATCTCAAAACGAAAAATAAAAAAGGGCTGCCTGAAAAAATAAAATGTTAAAGGTTGGTTTTCTTTTTGTTGTTGTTGTTTTGTTTTCAGTCATGAACAGTTCTTACACTTGTATTAATAAAAACCAAAATAAACAAAACAACCACCCAGCAAAACCCCTGTAGAGTGTACCTCATGACAGAGGAGCTATGTTCTTGAAACTGTTCGTGGAGTCTTTCAGGTTCTGACTCTGACATTCCAAAACAAAGGTTGAGCTCCCAGCAACAGATTTCCAGGTGCAGGTTCACAGAACTGTGTCCAAAGTACTGATGCATCATGTTGTTCCAGGAAGGAATTAAGGTTAGTTTACAACAAAGTCGTATGAAGTGGTAACAAGAGAAAACAGAAAATGTGAGCTCCAGAAATGAGTCTGAGAGAGAAAGCAGTGGTGTGCCAGTGCTGCCCCCTGGAGTTTGTAGAACTTTCTGGGTGGTGGAAATGTGCTCTATTTAAGTAATTTACATTTAATTAGTCATGTATGTCCAGTGATACGAGAGTAGCTTACAGGCCAGTGCTGGGTTAAGTTGTTTTTTTTTTTTTTTTTTTTTTTTTTTTTTTTTTTTTTTTTTTTTTTTTTTTTTTTTTTTTTTTTTTTTTTTTTTTTTTTTTTGTAGTTGAGGTTAATACGCATCTCTAGAAAAGTAAACTTGGTATTTAACATGATTCCTACCACTGAGAAATAAAACATACTGAATTACTTTATTCATTCACCCCCAAATTATTAATGGGCTCAAGGCAGAGTGTTTCTCCCTACTCAGCTGCAAGGGCAATTTTCTGTGGACTTATTCTTTCATTTACTGTTTTATTATTACTCGTTGCATCACATAATGATTACATTCCTTGTGGAGATCTGGTGCATGTACACAGCCATCTCAGTTCTTTTTTCATTCCTGTGCATCTCTTAATCCCCTTCCCATTAAAAAAGCTCTATCTCCCTACTTCCTATCATCTGCCTTTTATTTCGCTCTTTATTTATATTTGGGGTTTTTCACATAAGAAAAACCATGCAATATTTGAACCTGGCTATGTCATTTATTTCACTTAACATTATGGTTTCAAGGTGCAACCAATTTTCCAACAAGCGGCTCAAGTTTATGGTTATTTTTATTGTTGCATATTTATAGAAACATAGTGCTCCACTTTGTTTAAAAACCACATTTCCTTTATGCATTCATCTGTTGATAGGCATACAGGCTGCTTCTGAAATTTAGCTATTATGAACTATGCTGCTATAAATGGGTATTCATGTGTCACTACATAGGATGCCTTGAGCTCTTTCGGGAAGATGCCTAAAAGGGGAATAGCTGGGTCAAATGGAATTTCTACTTTTAGTAGAAATTTGAAGACTCTCCATACTGATTTCCATAGTGGTTGTACTAGTTTACAGTCCCACTAATAATGAAGAAAGTTTCCTCTACTGCCCCAATTCCATAGCTTCTACAGTATTTATTATTTGATTTCTTGATGGTAGCCATTCTTTCTGGAGTAAGATGGAATCTCACTGTTGTCTTAATTTGCCTTCTTTAATAGCCAGTGATGTTGAGCATTTCTTCATGCATTCACAATACTGACCATTGTAGTTCTGTGGAATATCTATTCATTTCACTTTCCCATTTTTTGATTAAGTCTTTTAGAGCTGGGGAGATAGCTTAGTAGAATAAGTGCTTGCCTGGCAAGCACAGGGTCCTGAGTTCAATCCCTGGTATCAGGAAAAAAAGAAGATTAGGTCTTTTAATTGGGGCATCTGCGTTTTTTTTTTTTTTTTTTTTTTTTTGAGTTCCTTATATGTGCTGCATATTCACATGTCTGAGGAATAGTTGGCAACAATTTCTTTCCTTTCTGTAGGTTGTCTGTTTATTCTATTGGTTTCCTTCACTGTGTGTAAGTGCTGTGGACTTTATTATTGGGATACCTTGATATATTGTCTATGAAAGTCTATTCAATTAAAAAATTGGGGCTTTGAGAGGTGTGTCAGTGAATGAGACATACTTTCTAACTTTAGAATTACAAGTAATTATATTATCCTTTATAGATGATTTTGAAGTATATAGGTAAGCATTAAGAAACTAAATTTCTGAAAATGCTGTCAGAGACATAATTACCATTAATATTTTTATAAGTCCATTTCCAACTTTTGTACCATATTAAATGTTCCTTGATGGGTCCCAAACTATCCAATCTGAATGGAAGGAAAGTTCACCTAAGGTGAGGGACACTTTACCTTTGCCTATGAACTTCTCAGACTGCTTGCTAGCCCTGCCTGAGAAGGCTACGTTCTCCCTAATCCTTCCCCCTGTTCTGTGACTGCCCTTGCTTTGGGGCAATGATTTTGGTGCTTAGGAGGACTCTGTAGAGGGACAGAGGAGAAATGTCACATCTGTAATCCATTCTGTATGATGCGTCACCCCATCTTGGTGCTGTTGATGTGGATGTATAACTCTGTTTCTGTGTAGTTGTGTGTGTGTGTGGGTGTGTGGCTGTGATGCCCTGTGAAGTGCAGGACATTGAGGAGCTTCTTGGCCTGTGCCCACCTGTTGTCAGTGGCACACCCACCCCTCCTGCTGTATGTGCTCAGAAATGCCAGTGAGAGCCTGTGGGTTAGTGGAAAGCACTGTATTATTGCTGATGTGGTCCAAAGAGTTCAAACTTCTATTTGAATGTGGAAGACGATCTAAAACAGAGAGGTATGACATAAGCTATTGAAGCCATTTTGCATGTTAATTTGTATGTTAATTTGCTGTGTTATGTTAATTTGCTGTGAGTTTGGGGAGCAAGTTTATCAGTTAGGCTTCCAGTGAGAAAAAAGAACAGAAACTGGAAACAAGTGGGCAGGAGTAGGGGAACCAACACATGGAGGGGAGGCATGCAGGAAAGAGCTTCCCAGGGTGGGCACCCTCCCACTCTGGTCTGGTGGGGGGGGACTCTGGGGAGTGGAGACACCAGTGGTGGGGTGCATGGAGGTGGCTGGAGCTTGGGGAAGGCCGCTCCAGGGCTATGGTGGCTATGAACACAGTCACAGCCAGAACAACAGAGGACCAGGCAGCTGATACACAAGCGCCCTTTGTTTTCCCTCTCTGTTTCTTGCCCACTGGTTCTTTATTGGCCAAACTCAGTTGGAAACCCCCTTCCCAGGTGGTGAGGGAGGGCAGTAAGGGCCCCTTCCCTTGAAGAAATGAGGAGGATAAGATTGGAGAGCAAAGGTTTCAGAGGATTTGTGCCTCAGTAGAATTAAGAATTTCTTGTGGATAATGAAAATATACTTATGGAAGATTATCAGATTTTGACCTAAGTCATTCTGTTTTTTTGGTTCTGTAGGATTTAAGTTTTTGTTTAAGTGTCCCTATTTCAATTCACTTGTCCTGCTTGGAGGACTAAATCACCAAGTGGTGTTTGTATAAATAAATGTTAGCTGTATTACATACATTGGACTTGTACAAAATAATTTCTCTTTATCTTCCTTTTCCATTCTGTCAGAGAAACTATATCAGAAAATTCAGAGTTTGCACTTCAAACCTCAGAATTTGCTGCTAATGTTGCAGGCAGCTGAGTTAGATAGCAGTCAGGCAGAACTAGACCCTCAAAGGTCTCTATCACCTTGAGAAAGCCAGGAAGAGTCTCCAACCCCAATCCCCAACTGGAAAAGCCCCTGTTCTGTTCATGCCCACTTGCTATATGACTCACTTCCACATTTGATCCCAGTTTAATCAATTTTACCTGAGTAACTGTGCCTGTAATCTTATTGGTTGACCATAGTTTTGTCCCACCTCATGCCAACCTTTTTGAGTTCCCATGTGTTTCACCTTGGACCTGCTTTGCACCATGGATTTGCTCTATAAAAATCCCAATAAAAGGCAGGTTCCTGGAGGGCAGCCCACCTAGGTCCCCTTCTGTCCCCCAGTAAATATATTCTGATTTCAACCTCCATTGCTCCTAAAATTCATTCTTCAGTTTTGGAGAACACAAACTCATCCCAGATCACTTTCAGGTCGGGCGTTTCTTTCCCTCTTATCACTAAGAGATGATTTTCCTTTGCAAAACAAAAAATGATTTCTGAAATTAGTATCAAGGACACAGCACACTGTGGTATCTTTTGTAATTGAGCTGCATGCTTTTATTCTAGAGATCCTTAAAAGCATAATTATTAAGCTTTTCGAATGTTCAGAAAAGTTAGATCCATACCTGTGTTGCTCATGTGGCAGATTTACATTCCTTTGATTGCACTTGTGAGTTGTGTTGTGTTCAGCCCATCCAAACAGCTCACATAGGATTGGCACAGAAAGTACCAGTGTTTCAGTGTTTCAGTAGTAAGGATACATCCTGGACCTTACCTGAGAGGTAGCTGTGGCAATCTGTGTGTGTGTGTGTGTGTGTGTGTGTGTTTTCCCAAGGACATGTAGGGGACCCAAGAATATTTTGAACTCAAGGCAGTTTGGAAATTGAACTGCACATTGTCTTACAATCAGTTGGGTTGATAAGCAGCTGTCTTAGTATACTTTCTACACTTTCAAGCTTAAGTATACTTGACATTCCTTAGTAGCAGTAATTTGTTAGATGTCATCATTTCCCTCTTATCTCAAGATCATTTTCAATACAAAGAGAAACTGCAGACTGCCTTTGAAAAAGACCTAAGGGGAAATCAAAGACATGAAGCAGGTAGGCAGGACTAGGAATGCAGTGGCTTTTGTTTTGAAAGAGGTAAAGACAGGGACAGGTTCTACTTAATTAGCACTTCTCAGCATGGGGCCTTGGTAGCAGTAGCCTCCCAGCTGTAAGAACCTGAGCCTTGACCCAATTTGCATGCTCTCTGCCCCATGGGAATCAGAGGAGCACCTAAGATCCTCCAGTTAACTAATCTCAATAGCCTGGGAAAACCAGTAAAGAACAACAAAAAAATAGCTCACTAAAGTGATATTTAAAAAAATACCATGTCTGCACTCTAGTGGGTTAACTAAGGATCAAGTTGTAACATCCGGATTAACTGAATCAGTGTGGCTTTCCATGTGAAAGGCCCTTAGAGGACTGTTACTGCAGCCTAAAAGGAGAATTGGAGGGGAGGATGGCATGCTGTTGATTTTCCTGGAGATTTTTGCTCTGGTTTTTGTGACAGGAGCTCAGCTGTTCGCATGGTTGGAGGAGCTTGGTTCCTTGTGCAGCCTCCTTGTTGCTGAGTATGGCTGCTGTTCTCTTCAGAGGAGCTCTGATCCTTACCTTGAGCATTGATTCTTGGCTTCAGTGCAGATCCCTCAGCCTGTGGGCACAGAGTCCTTCAGCCCACTGTTGCAGACTTTCTAGCTTCCACCATTGAACTTTGGGCCTTCCTAGTGCAGATCCTTGATAAGGCTCATATAAGACATGGTTGTGTGCTCTAGGCCTCCAGCTGAACTTGGGAAGGACACTGCAATGGGCTCTAGGTCTTTAGCGGGACTTACGCCAGACATTGACATGGGATCTGGGCCCTCACCTGGGTTCTTTGGGTCTTTAGTGCATGGACAGATCTCCTACAGCCTTTTGGACTTGACTTTTTAGGGTGAATATTATATAATGACCCTATAAATTATGTGTCCTGTATTAAATGTATTCCCTTGTAAATCCTGAGTCCCAACAGGGGTCACCTAAGATTATCTACATTTCTTTTTTCAAAATCAATCAATCAATCAATCAATTAATTTGGTATAGGGTCTTGCTGTGCAGCTCGGACTCCTAGTGATCCTCCTGTCTCAGTCTCCACAGCACCACCACACCTGTTTCGGTCAGGCTAGCCATGGCATGTGGTACTGGGGATCCAACTGGGGTCCTTGCACTTGCCACACAGGCGCTTAGACCACTAAGCAATCTCTGTGGCCCCAGATCGTCTACATTTCTCACCATTTCCCCTTTTTTCTAGGTGCGAAACTAATGGATTGTGTGATCACATAGCTAGCAGAGGCCCATGCCAGGTCTAGAATTCTGGCTCCTTGAACTGAAGGCACAGTTCTCAACGCCTAGAGAGAGAGCCTGACACCGTATACCAGGTCATGTTGTGCTTTGGGGTCAAAGCAAATAAAGGCTCAGACTCCTCTCTTGCTTCGCAGACCTGCTACAGCAGACATAGGGGGAGGAGAACCCTGCTTAAGATCACTTTAGTGAGCTATTTATGCAAAGAACCCTTATTTTTTTATCTTTTTACTGAAATTGAAAATTTAGTTTGAGCTTTCATTTTTCCTTATGGGGTCAATCAGGAACTAACTCATGATTAGTTCTCAAGAATATTATTCATGATTATTATTCTTTCTTTTTCGATTAATTTCCAAATGACTACTCCAGGAAAGGCATACGGTGTTTCTGGATGGAAAGGGTTATCAATTTTCCCTAATTTAATTTATAAATTTGAATAGTCAGTGTTACAATCCCAATGTAATTTTTGTTGGCTTGGCAAAAATGTTCTACAATTGATCTGGATATCTAAGCAAGCAAAAAAAGATGAGAATGAACAAAATTAACAAAAGAACTTGAATGATCATGAATCAACACATTAAGGTAAAGTTATAGTGAATATATGTATGTATAGTCAGTATAAAGTCATGAACAATATATTATTATGGGCTTGGAAATACAGATTCATGGCACAGCAAGGACTATGAAGAGGATAACTACCAATAAGAATTAAGTATAGAGCCACTGGAGGAGAAGGATGAAACATTCAATAATCAATGCAGAAGTGACTCAGTTATTTGGGGAAAAGTAAAGTCTTAGGTCATGTACTAAAGTGCAATTTTGATTGACTAAAACAATAAAATTCTGATCTTGAGGTACAGCTTGGGTTAGAACACTTCCTAGCATGCAAAAAATCTTGTTTGAATTCCTAGAACCACAGACACACACTAAAAATAATACTTATCGTAATAATTCTACAATAAAAACACAAAGACTAAAGAACCAGGCATGCAGGCTCATGTTTCTAGACTTAGCTGGCTGGGAGGCTCCGGCAGGAGGATCACAAGGCAGCCTGAGCAAATTAGTGTGACCCTACCTCAAAATAAAATAAGAATGTATCTCAGAACAAGGCGCTGGGCTCAGTCTGCAGTACAAAAATGTCAGAAATTTTAAGAAAAGAAAATATATGTACGTGTATCTTGGAAAAAAATTAAACATAATACTAAATGACAACTTAAAATACTTTTGCGTTTGACCATTTAAATATTAGACTTCTGACATAAAAAAGTAAACAAACCTATCTCTTTGTGGGATTAGACCCTGGATGCTTTAGGATCTAATAAACCATAGAATTTTACCTGCATTCTTAGAGAGGAGACGAGGAGGGGGGAGGTGTGTAGTGGGCTGGGAGGGTGTTGAGATAACTTCCTATCACTGTGACTAAATACCTGAGACATACAATGTTGGAAGAAGAAAGCTTTATTTTTTATTTTATCGATTTTTGTTGTTGTTGTTGCCAACTCAGCCTGCCCCGGGGGCAGGGCTGGCACAGTATGTGGTGCCAGCTGCAGTCCCAGTGTTTGCCTAGGCTTGCCTGAACAGGTGCATTAGACTGCTGAAGCTTTTTTTTCCTGTATTTTAAAAATCTTTTTTTCTTTTCTGTATTTAGGGTATATAGCGTGTTCAGGGTCCCACTACTAGATAGGACTTACAGTGATTCTCCTGTCCACAGCCTCCCAAGAGCTGGGATTACAGGTGTGTGCCATCATACCCAGTCTCAATTGCTGTCTCAGCGTACTGGGAGGAAGAGGGGGAGAGGCCAACATGGCAGAACTGGGGATTGAACCCCTGGCTTCTGTGCCTGCTTGTAGGCACTTTAATCCACTGACCAATTTGGGCCGCCCTTCATCCTGAAAGCTTTATTTTGGCTTATGGTTGTAGAGATTTCAGTGCCTGGTCCACTGGCCTGTTGCTTTGGGGCTTGTAGGGAGGCAGCACATCATGGTGGGTATGCATGGTAGGGGCGACTGCCTGCCTCAAGGTAGTCTGGGAGCAAAGAGAGACTGGAAGTGACTTAAGTCCTATTAGTACCTTCATGGTCTCAAATCCATTGATCTAACTTCCTGCAACCAGACCCCACTCCGAAGACTTCCACCACCTCCAAATAATGCCTCCAGCAGATGACTGAGCCTGAGCCTAAGCCTTTTGCAGAAATTTCAGCTCCAAGCTATGGCAAGTGTGGAAAGTGGATCCAGATCTCACCTGGTTTGGAATTCATTTCCTTTCAGTTCCTTTATGTGATGGGGGGAGCTGAAAGCTGGAGGGGAAATTTGTCATAAGTGAGACATGCTCATGCCTGAACATGGTAGCATTTCCGAAGGGGATTCTTCTCACACAGTGGCCATCCTCTGAATCTGCTGGTTTTTTTTTTTTTTTTTTTTTTTTTTTTTTTTTTTTTTTTCCTTTTTTGCTTTGCTTTACACCAGATTCTATGGGAGACCAGTGAAGTTCATAAGTTCATGAAGTTTTATAGATTGCTCTTAAGGGAAAGTTTCATTGTAAGTTCTCATTGTGATTTCCTCTGAATGTGGTTTAGGGGTGGAGACGAATAAGGAGTGCTGTAGTTATTGGGTCACAGGTTGTGGACTTTTGGCATTTTAATAGCTAAAGCTTACTTATCCACACAGAGCTGGCCCCCACTTCTAGCCCCACGGGCTAGCAGAGTGTGCTCTTCACCCGTTTTGAACCACACGCCTCAGCACACACTTTGATCTGGTTATCTGAGAGGATCACTTCGTGAAATCTTAGTTTATATCTTTGATCATGACCAAGGTCAGCTATCATTTCATATGTTTAAGCAGTACCTAAGTTGACTTTTCTGGGAACCAGTGAAGATTTTAGAGCTGTTTCATATGTTTAAGCAGTACCTAAGTTGACTTTTCTGGGAACCAGTGAAGATTTTAGAGCTGAAGCTGACCTTAGAGTCCAGCTTTTCAGCCTATGAATGTGGAGACTGTGGACCATCATGATGGACGCCCATGAAGACAGAGGATCAGACACCAGGTCTCCTGTCCTAAAAGCCCTCCGAGTGAGAGTAAGACTAGTTCTGTAAAAGTCTGTGAGGGTAATCAGGCTTGGCTTTGAAACTGAAAAGTCTGGAAATGTCTGGGCAATGCCACAGTGCCTTGGCAGGGAGACAAAGGCCTGTGAGACCTCAAATGCTAATCAGAGGAGCCTGATCAATTGCTCGTGTCATGTAATACATTGAAGTCCTCCCGAAACTCGGCTAGGAGTGCTTGTATACATTCCATGAACTTCATGTACCTCTTGTATAAAATGTAATTAATATTAGCTCTTTCTGCCAAGATTGTGAACATTGGGTTTAATATATATAAAGCAGCTGACACAAATAGGATCCCAACTCTTCATCACCTTCCTCATATTTGTGCAGGTTTTTATCTGACTTCCTCATACCCATGGAAGCTCTGGAGGAATTTCCGGAGGGCAGCTAGAGCTGCCCAGGGGCCTCTGTGGCCTATACTGATGTCCTGTATGCATCCTGAACTTAGCTATAGCTCTCTCAGCCTCACCTCAAAATTAGCTGTCAGCATCTAAGTCATCCTTTTGAGATATTTCATACACCGGGGAAATCACATTGACATTGACTCCCTAGAAGTAGAGAAGAAGGCCTGCTCACTTTGTCCCACTCAGCTGTTTAGGTTTTTATTCAAGATCCCTTTTTTGCATGTGTCAAGTGATAGGAAAAGTCTCCGGACTGTGAGAGGGCGGACACACAGATGCTGACCACATCACGAGACCCAGTTTCACAGCAGGAAGGCGTGGAAAGAGAGAGGGGAGGAGTTTCAGAAGCTGTGTTCCCCAGGGTGAGGGCCAAGTGATTGCCATGTGGTCTTCCCTGGGGGGTCTTTGGGTCGCTAGAGTGAAGCTGTTTTCTTTTTAATGGGGTTTTTGCTTCACTGTTATTATTCATGTCATCCAAAAATAATCAGATCATATGCAGGGCTGGGGCCAGAATTGAGTAGCCTCAGCCTCTTTTTCAGAGGCCACAAGACTCCTGCCCTTTCTCCTTGGCCTCCTGGACATTACTCCTCAGGGGAGAGGCTGGAGAGGTGTCTTTAGACCTTTCTTCATTGCTCCTGGTTATCTTGCCCAATGTTAGTTACAGTGCAAGCTGTTCGCAGCTCTGAAAAATGAATGAAAAAGTTAATCTTTATAGAACTCTGTCCTACTTCCAATTCCAGTTTCTTTAAGGGTGGCCCTGACCACCCCATTGTCTCTTTAACACAATAAATTGAAGTCCTCTGGAAACTCAACTGGGAGAAAAAAAGAAAAGGGAAAAAAGATGTATTGCTTTGTATCCACTAAAGAAAGCCACATTAAGAACTAACCTCAGGGATGGGGAGATAGCTCCTCAGCATAAGCACCTGCCTGGCAAGTACAGGACCCTGAGTTTGATCCCCAGTACTGCATGCCCTGCCATGCCATGCTGGCCCTGGAACTGGGTAGAGTGGCACATGCCTAAAATCCTAGCACTAAGGAGGCAGAGATAGGAGGATCATTACGAGTCCGAACTGCATGGTGAGACCCTGTACCATCCTTAGAGGTAAGGTGCAGCTTAGTGGTAAAGCCCTTGCCTAGCATGTGCAAGACCTGAGGTTCAATCTTGAACATAGCAAAAAATTGAATTAGGCTAAGTATGGTGGATTCTCTGTAATCCCAGTACTTGGGAAGCTGAGACAGGATGATCAGTGGGTATTTGAGTCCAGCCTGCGCTACCAAGTGAGTACAAGGCCGGTCTGAGCTGTGTAGTGAAACCCTGTCTTTAAAAAATAATAAGCTAAACTAAATAAAATGAAATTAGAACCTCTCCAAGCACCAACTTTCTGAAGTGCACCGTTCCCTTGGGGCTTCTAGTTTCTAGCTGTTCTTCCCTTCATGGGAGAAAGATCTTGGAAATGCACCAAGAAGGTGGCCATCAGTAGCCCTAGAGCAGAAGACACATGAGGGTTTTTGCTGGAGGCATTTGTGGAAATTGGGACTGATAGGACAAAAGGTGGTGCTAGGGAAAGTAGGGCCCCTGAGAGAATGTTTGTATGGAGCTTGGGTAGTGCCATTAGAATCCTGAACCTCTGCTTTTGTCTTCACAGCCACTGAAGAGACCAAGATGAACGCAAAGGTGAGTCCTTTACAAAAATTACTTGTCTCAGTTACTTTTCACTCCTTGTTGGGACAAAATATCCAACACCAAAAATTAAGGAAAGAAAGAGTTATTTAATACACAGTTTGTGGAGGTTTCTGTCTATACTCGGCTTGCTCCCAGGAAGAGTGGCACATGGCAGAGAGCAGCAGTTCATGGCAGCAGAACTCAGTGAAGAGCAAAGAGAAAGGCAGCAGCTGTGGCTTCTAGCCAGCCTCTCTCCCCTCCTTATATTATAAACAAGCTATTCTTGGACTGGGGATGTAAAACACACAGTGTCCATGCTCTCCTCTTGTATATGAGGAGGATGTTTACAAAGTAAGAATACTGGCTCTCTGCTGAGTCGCTTAATTAAACTTCTAAACTTCTCAAGTTGAGCACACAATCTATCAACCGGTACACTATTTGAAGGGATGCTTTAAAAGCATTATTTCTAGGCTGGCCAGGTAGCTCAGCAGATTAAAGCACCTGCTTAGGCAACTGCAGGGACCAGGGTTTGATCCCTGGCATGCCATGCTGGCCCCACCTCCCGGGCACACTGACACAGTGACTGAGATGGGGCATGACGGTGTGCACCTATAATCCCAGCACTTAGGAGGCAAAAAGCAGAGGATCACTACAAGTCCAATCTGTGTAGTGAGACCCTGTAGACCCTGTACTAAATACATAAAAAAATATTTTTGCAATGCACCTTTCTTCTCCTTTGCAGAATATCCTTACCCCCAACAAAGCTTTAAGAAACATCCAACTTAACCAACTCGATCTTGGCTCTTGGTGATATAGGAAGAAGTAGGCCCCTCTGAGTTCTTATCTGTGTCCACTCAGCTTCATTTATATCTGAACCCACCCACTTCAGCTAATCTGGAAACAACAGTAAGAAGTTGAGGGGGGTGGGCCCACATGCCTGTTTTGTGTTACTCAGGGACTCTTCAGTCCTTACTCAGATCTGTCTGCCTTATGTCCTTGGTGTTCTCCCATCTTGTTCTTTTATCCAAAGAAGAGTATGGGTTTTCTCTCTTCCTTTTACTCATTTTTTCTCCTTCCTCCTTCAACACTCTTCCCAGTCTATCCTATATCTTAGGGTTCAACCATTGTTTCATCCACTGCTGTGCTGTGTTGACACCTTCAACTCCATTCCTCCTTGTCCTGATCACCATTGCCTTTCTCCTGCTTCCCCAAGGGAGTGGCTGTGTGCAGGACAGTCACATCCCTGGACAGTCACATCCAGTCTCTACCGTTCTGAATCTTTGTACTCCCTTCAACCCACTCCTCACTCTTAGCATCTGGATCACTTTTTACTTCACAGAGAACTATGTCAACATTCCACCTGCCACTGTCTCTCAGTTCCTGCCTCTCCATGTGTCTTGTTCCTCTTTTTTCTGTAATTTAGGACAACTTTGAACTCGCCATGTACCCCAGGCTGACCTCAGACTCATGCTTCTCCTGCCTCAGCCTCCTGAGTGCTGGGATTGTACCACTGTGAGGTGTTCTAATGTGGATTTTTCACTGTAGTCCAGATGAGAGGCGGTCTTCATGGCTGGGTGATTCCGAGACTCAAAGATCTTATCAAGGGCTCAAGGTCTTTTCTTCCCTCTGTTTCATCCTAGACTTGGCTCTGTCTGGGGGCCATTCTGCTAGCAGTTAACCTTCCAGTAGGACAAAAAGTGGCTTCCTGCAGCTCTTAGCAAAGTGGGAACACCTTTTTTTATGAAACCCCAGCAAAGGTCTCTTTAGTCTTGTTGGCCAGAATCAAGTCACGTGTCCATTGCTGGACTGATCACTGTGTCCGAGGAATAGGGGCTTTGCTGGTTGTTGTAGACTAGTCAGGCCCATCCTAGAGAAGCTTCTCCATTCCTGAGCCTGGTGGAGGAAAAAGGGGGTTGGATTTTTTTTTTGTCTTTTTGAGACAGGTTCTTGGTGTGTATTTGAGGCTAGGCTTGAGCTCACTTTGTAGCCCAGGCTTGTTTCAGACTTGAAATAATCCTCCTGCCTCAGCCTCAGGAGTGCAGAGATTACATGCATACATCACCACACCCAGCAGGGGAGTGAATGTTGGGTTGCATCCTCCTGCGCAAGACCTTAGGGTGCCTCCTTAATTATCTTCTTTGTTAGCTGCATTGTTCTCCTCTTTCTCTCATCAGTATTTCATTTTTTTTTTTTTTTTTGAGACAGGGTCTCACTATGCAGTTCAGGCTGGCTTTAAGCTCACTTTGTAGCTCAGGCTGGTCTCGAACTCACAACAATCCTCCTGCCTCAGCCTCCCGAGTGCTGGGATTACAAGCATGCACCACCACGCCCGGCTTTCATCAGTATTTCAAAATGGCTTCATTTTTACTTTCTTCAGAGCTTGTGGAACCGCTGCTGCCCTGCTGCTTTCTGCCCCTGGAGCCAGCTTCTTGTGGGGGCGAAGCTCCACATCTCATTTCTTCTCCCTGAGTCATTGTTGTACTTTGGCTGCTTTTCGTGCGTGCATGAGAGATCGTGCAACTGTCTCCAGTCAGGGTACAGAGGCTCTCCTCTGATTGCTCCCTCCTGTTGTCCCAGCCGCCCCTCCCCCTCCGGATCCTGCAGCTCCTGTGTGATGCTCCTTTAATGTACACAATTGTATCTTGTTCTGGTTGATGTCTTAGTGCCTTTGTTTTTTTGCACTCTGTTGTGTTTCAAGATATCACTCACAGATCATCTACCACACAGCCCCTGGGTTGTGCATCCATTTATTCTTACCTGAAAGCCTCTGGGCAGGATGTTGCTATTACCTGTGCTTTATAGGTGAAGAAAATTAAAGATAGATAGATTGTACTAAGATGCAGGAGTGGGGAATCCCGAGGCATAGTGGGGATGAAGTCCTGGTGTGACTCCATGAATGCCTTTGTTCATGTCCAGACCCAGCTAATCCTGTCCATGCCATTCCCCTGCTGTTTCTGCTTCATAAAGAGTTTCTCAGTCTTCTCTCTCTCGAAGGGACACCTCCTACATGTAGATTCCTTCTGCGCCTTCTTTTCTTCTTTTGTACTTTAGGGAAGCATCTACAGCGTGTTCCGGGTCTCACTACTAGATTGGACTTGTAGTGATCTGCCTGTTTATAGCCTCCCAAAAGCTGGGATTACAGGCACATGTCACACACCCATTCTCAATTGCCATCTCAGCATGCTCCAGGGACAGGGCCAGCACAGCAGGCCTGGGGATGGAACCCCAGCCCCAGGCTCTTTAATCTGCCAAGCTATTTGGCTATCTCTCCTCTTTGCTTTCTTTATCTTTTCTCTGTCCCCTAACTTCAAACAGCCATCTACATGCCTTGGTCACTTTAGTGTCCCCAAGCATGTGGGTGCTGTCTCAGAGTTTGTTCTCACTGAGTGTTTGTTTTTCCCAAAGCCTCAGGCAGTACATGTGGGACTTTTTGGAGGTGGATAGATCTAGGACGTATGATGCTGGGATCAGCAATGTGATGCTAGGATTAAGGGTGCCCCACCGAGTGTGGTGGTGCACACCTTGAAGGTGGGTGGCCTGGATAGAACATAAGGGACAGAAAAAGAGTCATAGCTTGGTGCTGTTGTACCTTGCTGCTTGCTGCTTTTGCTGTTTTCTGCCTGCCAAGAACTGTTTTTCCTCTTGATGCCCCTCTGCTGTGTCACCTACACTCGGAGCCAACCTCCTATGAACTAAAAGCCCTACAAAGTGAGCAGAAATAAAGATTTTCTCCCTTAACTTTCAATGTCAGGTATTTTCTCTCAACAATAAGAAATGTTAAGACATTGAAAATCAATTGACCACGTAATAGGACATCTCAGAGGCTGCTAACAGGCCTCAGGACGTGATCCCGATTGGGTGGTCAGTGGACATGTGATGAGGGAAACCCCATGGCAGCAGTGGTCCAGGAAAACTTGCTGTGACTCTAAATGACCTCAGGAGGGAGAAGGTGCAGAAGGATCCTCAGCCAGAATCAGCCCTTTGATTTGAGAGGGCGTTTTTAAAAGAAAGGAACAACACCCAGGATCATAAGCTTTTCTCGTGGGGTAGGATTTCTGGGACTCCAGCCACTGCCCAGAAGTTGGGAGGACAGCAGATCAGGTGGGACAGATGGCTGGAACCCAGCAGAGCCTGGAGATGCAGGTCCCAGTGAGACAGCCAGCAGGAAATGCCCTGTTTTCCTTTCTTCTTAGAACAGAAACTGGAAGGAGAGGACAGGTGTCTTTCATTGGGCTTTGTGAGACAGCACCCATGTTGGGGGCAGGATAAAGAAGGAAGGCGGTGAACTGTGAAGAGAAAAGCATGGTGCTGTGATGTGAGAGAAGGAGTGAGCTCACAGCAGGTCCACTTAAGTGTCCAGCATGTGTGAGTTCAGGAGTGTGGTGGTGCACAGGGCCTGGATGACTCGCGGACCACATACATGCCTAGGGGAGCAGACAGGTGGGACCAGGAGCAGTGAGGAGAGCAGGGCTTGTCACCCACAGGTGTGAGGAGTCTGGGCAATTTAGGGACACTGGACAGAGTATGGCCACGGGCAGAGAGTCCCTGAAGTAAGACAGCAGAAGACACTGGCTGTAGGGGAACCCCAGGAAGAACTAGGATGTGACCAACTTAGCGCTGCCATAATACAACTTCTGCCTTCTTGCATCGCTCTCTGCCATGTGTAGCTGTTCACACACATTTCAGTTTTAAAGGGTTGCAAAGGCTGTGAGGGCCCCTCTTTCTTCCCACCTGTTTCTGCAGGACCCTGTTTCTCTCCTCCTTGGGAGAGCACATCCCTGGTACCATTGCTTCCATGGCTGTCCTCTTGGAGAGATGTTAAGAATATCTAATAAATATATTTTCGTTCATGTTTCTTTCCTTATGCTAGGCATGGTGCTGTATATTTGCTTTCCTCACTTGATGAGGTATCTCAGAGAATGCTTATTGCAACACATAAAATGTCTGTGTTGCAAACAAGGACGCACAGCTGTGTGTGCGTCCACTTTGCAACCAGCTGCTTTATAGGTTATCTAGTCTTTTGCTTATTATAAGTAAGGTTGCAAGAAGGCTAAATTATTTCACTAGTGTAGCTCTGTATATCCTGTTATTACAGATGGATTTAAGAGGATGAAGGGTATTTGTGTTTTATCTATGATAAATATTTCCAGATTGTTCTCCATAAATTAAATTGTCTATGTTTTCTTTATTTTTTTAAAATTTTCTTTCCTACTTCCTTCTTTCTCTTTTGATACTGGGAATCGAACTACATCCCCAACCCTATTTTATTTTTCACTTTAAGACATGGTCTTGTTAAGTTGCTAAGTTGTCCAGACCAGGTCTAAACTTAAGATCCTCCTGCCTCAGCCTTCTAGAGCTCTGGAATTACAGGGATGTGACAACACACCTAGCTAGGTTAGCTAATTTTCTATGATAATGAATTTCTGACCCTGTTACAAAATACTTGAGGAAATCAGCTTAATACGGGAAATGATTTTAGTTTATGGTTTCAGAAGTTTCAGTGCATGGTTGCTTAGCCTGGGAGCTTTGGGCCTGTGGTGAGCCATTGCATCATGATGGACTATGTGACAGAGGAAGACAGCTCATGTGAGGGTCACTAGGAAGCAAAAATAAAGGGGAGGCAGAATAGGGGTCCCCTGTTCTCTTCAGGGCCATATGCCAATGATTTGACTTCCCCCAAATGGGCCCTGCCTCTGCAACATTCAGTACCTCCCCATGGAGCCTGGGCTGGGAACCAAGTCCTGAAGAAGCCCCATGTTCATGTGGCCTTTGGGGGCACTTGGGGCCTGTGCTCCTCCTCCTGCTTTCTCCAGCGTATGAAGGTCGGTACTTTCCCTGCCAAGCATTCTGTTGTGAGGCTTTGTGGGTCTTACAAACAATAGATGAAAACTACAAGCTCAGTCTTTTTGATTGTTTGGAGTTGCCTCTCTCCCTCCCAGAGCAGTGGGCTAGCACCTGTCTTCATGCCTAGAGTGTACATTTCCTTCATTTTTCATCTTTTAAACCACTCCTTTTTTTCTCAGTTGACAGAGTACATTCTCTCGATCTTAATCTTCTGTGAGCTATGTTTTCAGGTCCAGAGTGCTTAACACCAGTTTCTCTAAGTCCAGGGATAGGGAAACAAGTTTGCTTTGTGATTGTTCTTTGATTCTGAGTTAGTGTTTAATTCTGAATTAGTTTTTGCTGTCCCTTAGGTGTGTCACTTTTCTGCTATCTCAAAACTACTCCTATTCCTTATTTCTCAGATACCACCACTATCGTGACATTTTACCATATGTTCAAGATGACAGAGCATGGCCATGAGGGTACTAGAGATCGAACTCAGGACCTAGGACCTGCCAGGCAGGGGCTTATGCTGCTGAGCTAGCTCCCTGGCCTGCAGCTAAACCCTCTTACGGCTACATTGTCTGCAGACTACAGCTTCCCAATTTGGGTTCAGTCTCCCTCTCACTTGTTTTTCTTCCTGCCTCTAGTTCATATCTGCACAGAGTTATTGGGTGCTGCTGGGACTTTAACTGTGAGCCTCACATGTTCTAGGCAAGCGCTCTACCACTTAGATATTTCCTGCTAGCCATATCCTTTTTATTTTCAGTTTCTTTCTTTCATTTACAGTTTCACTTGCAGAGCATGCCTTGAAGAGGCCTCACATGAAATGAAGATGCTCTAGCAATTAGTTTTCCTAAAAAATAAAATTCTTTTCTTAACAAGAACTCTGTTGTTAAAATAGCAGTTTTCACCCATATCTTGTCTGGATATATCTTTTTTAAAGTTGGGAATTGAACCTAGGGCCTTTTCCCTGAGCAGTTTTTTTTTTCCCTAAAAAAACCTCTTATTTTTAGTTTTTATCTTGAGGTGTTGTTAAGATGTCCAGACAAGACTTGAACTTGTGATCCCCTGCCTCAGCCTCTCAAAGTGCTGAGATTACAGGTATGCCCCCCTGGGCCTGGCCTGTTTGTCAGTTTTGTAAGGGAGCATTATCTAAACCAAACCCTAAGGCATTTCTTAAAGTACTCTGACACTTCACAAGCAGCCAGGTTTAGCACTCAGCTTTGTATATCATTAACTAATGACAGGACCAGAACACTTTGGCTATTTATAGTGAAGCTGTTTCTTAACTGTGTGGCTTTTTTTGAAGCTAGCAAAAATTTACTAGCCTGGTAGTTATGTGAAGGCAGGAATTCAGTGGTTAGTTTTAGGAGTACCACAATATTTATTCTAATTGGGCGATATATAATAATAACATAATAGCCTAAAAACCGAATGCTTGTCTCCCTTGGTCAAAAAGTAAATGAATGTTTTATCAGGGATTTGTTTTTTTTTTTTTTTTTTTTTTTTTTTTTTT
>PVKA01029842.1:0-27896 GCA_004027165.1 Ctenomys sociabilis
TCCCCCTTTTTTGTTTTGTTTTGTCAGAGATGGTGTTCCACTGCAGTTAGAGAAGCTATATTTGGAAAAAGTCTTTAAAGGACCTTTTCGTACTTGATGCCAGACAAAGGACTGCAGGTTCTTGAATTCAGCAAAGTAACCCAATATAGTACAAAGTCCGTAATAGTAGCGAGTCCACAGCACAACTGGCAGTTGTCAGAAATTGTTGACTTGAGCCTTTTACAGCTCAGCATATTATTATAGCTTTACTTTTAATACCTCATGGCTACACTTTTCTGCTGGATGTTAAAGCAAGACCTATATACGTAAAACTGTAACTTTTGCTATCCAACAATGTCAGTCAAATCCCCTCAGGATTTACCCTGGAACCATGTACAGCACCTCATAGATCTTTTGTCAGTGTCAGCCATCTGATGAGTCACGGCCATTGCTTGACCAATTTGCTCTCTTTGAAAGCCAGAGAGAAATTTTATAGGTAAGTGGATGCATCTTGAGAATATACTCATTAGTGAAATAAACCAGATACACATGTGTAAATATTGCATTGTCTTCCTACTATAAGAACTCAAAAAAGAAATAAAAATTGTGGTATAACACAGTTAAATGGAAAGAGAGAATTTAAGGAGTAAACAATGAAAAAGAGAAGAAGGAGAAAAATTAGGAAACATGCCAGGGGCAAAACTATACATTTATATAGACAGATGGTTAAGTAATGGTCCTAAGAATTTCCATCAGGTTTTTGAAAATAGCAGTTAATGGGTAGAACTGTTACCCTGACTAACTCTATATGTGCAACTACATTGTGGACAACAATGTGTAATACCAAAACCAAGCTTTCTCTCAATTTCTTATAACTTGTTTTTCTTTTTTGCAAGCATATGTCTGGTAATCTGAACAACTGAGCTGAAGACACCACTATGCAATGCAACAAATACTGTCAAATTTGTATTACTTTGTTTGGTGACATTCTGTATCATTTCTAATTTTTTATCACTATTTTGTGTTGTCTCTAAAAAAATAATTTATATTGTCCTGAGTCTGCCTTGATCTTCAATTACTGAAATGAATATATTATGTGTTAACACTGTTAATTCAGTGACTTCAGTTAAATAATTTTGGGCCTAGAAGAATGCATGTAACTTGTAACAATATTATGTTGAATATGACTGACATAATTCAAACAAGAAAGTTATTTAGGTGCAGGCCCAGTTGTAGATTTTCATTTATGAGGCTTCTCAGAATATTTTCTCTAGAGAGACAAAACAAATAAAATTGATACTCTTGACAGGGTAGACTTCTCTGTCTTTGTATTCTCAGGGTGGAGCAAGGTTAATCCTGCTAAGGATATAGCTGAAGAGTGCTTTATGATTGTGGGAACTGGTTCTTGTAAGTGTACTTCTCATAGTACCTTTTAGAATCAGTCTTTTCTTCCTTTATTAGTGAGAGGAAGGGCGCAGTTTTTTGAGTAGCAGCATCATTTAGACATTACTGGGGAGAAATTTTGTAACTGTCTGTGTACAGAATTTAGCTAATCCATTAGAGTTCATAAGGGAGGACTCCACCACATGCCAGAACACAAAGGCAAACTCAAAAGGCTGGTGTATTGTTAGGGATCTCTTGGGCTTTCATTTTATCCACTTTTTTCCTTTCATTATTTCTTTTTATTCTCATTGCTTTGTGGGATGTCAGGGTCTTCTATTAAACATGTGTGATGATTTTAAAGGCATGCTGTAAAACGTTCATTGTTAAGGATTGCTCAGGGTGCTCTACTGAATTATAAGAATAGGCTTAAATGGAAAACTCTCTCTACCAAAACTGAGTTTTGTGACAAAGATCTTTTATATGTGTTTTTCTCACTTAATCTGCATCATTTGCTATCCTCACCTATTGTCACATGTTCACTTTTCCAAGTATGTTATTACATATATAGAGAAATAATTTTAATATAGAGGACATACCATGGTTTTGGAATGAAACATATACTTAGCTTTATTTCACACTATTTCCCTGTGTTGTATGGAAGGGATTTTTGTCTTTTTTACACTTTTGTGTTCTTCTTGGCACATACTAGATACTTCAGATTTGATAAATAAATGGTAATATTTGCACTTAATATATTTAGAATTGATGCAGAGGGTGTTCCTGCTCTGGATGAAGTTCCAAAGGTTCAAAGCCAGATCATGGGGTCTGAATCAGCTCTGCCTTGCTAGCAGAGCTCCAGATGCCTGAGTGTTCCAGAAGCACCAGATGCTCCCAGCTCATTTCTCTTACATCGTGTAGCTCCCAGAGCTTTAGAACACAGGCTCAAGTTCCCTCATACAACTTCCCAATCATAAGTGCTCAAGGTGCTCTGTCACATTGGCTTCTGCTTATTCTTTTTCTAAACTAGTCTAATGAGACTGTGTAAGAAAAAACAAGAACAAGAATGAACAGTGAAAAAGGAAACCAAGCACACTCATACTACAAATTTCCCTTCTAGCAGAGCATGATTTATGTGTATCTCTCAACCTCATTTCATATTCACAACAGTACCAAGAGGCAGGTTATATGTCCCTTTTTTCTTTCTTTTTATATTCTTTATTTTATTGTTAAAAATAGAAGCTCAGAGAGGTTCTAGGTCAGTGTCATATATTCAGTAAGTACAGAAGTAAGTTTGGGAAACTATATACCTAAATCATTGCTAGATTACTCTTTTGTGCCATTGAAATAAAGCCTACTTGTTCTGACTGAGCTGCCTCTACTTTTTGCTCTGTTCATTTTTCTTAATTTTGGCCTGTTTCAGTCTCTGAATGTGGATGGTTTAAATAGGGTACTGGTTGGATTACAGCCTTGCCTAAGTGCTGGATTAAGGTTCACACAAATACTTTGCTGCTTGGCTCATTGAGAAGTAGCATATTAGCCATGCATGGTAGCAGTGGCTCTGAAGGGAGCCAAGCTAGAAGGAGCCCAGGTTTGAGTCTGGTTGGACACTGTAAATGTACCTCAGTTGTGCACCTATAGATTTCATCACCAGTATTACAACAGATGAAGGAAAGAAGGAAGGGACTGAGGGAGGCCAGAGGAGGGAAGGATAGAAGAACAAAGAGTCTATTTTTCTTTCTTGTGAGTCTGGAAAGTAGATTTATGTCTTACTTTGACCTGCAAGGTGGTATAAGTAACGGCATGACAGCTCAGGGCTGTGGATCTGAACAGCTTGGCTGCTGTGAACCCTGAGCCATCATGGAATGTGGTTATCTGCTGGGCTAGAGATCCTTTAAGGATGGTTTGAGGGTTGCATGGCCAGTCCACAGTTAGCCCATCAGTCTCAGCTGAACCACCAGGTGTGTGAACGGAGCCCTAGTTGGGCCCCCTGATAACTGCTCTTGTCTGAATAATCCAGGTGAGATCAGCAGAAACAGTAGACTGTGATCCTAGCTCAGATTGTAGTGACTTTGAGCCACAAAGCTTTGGGGCACTTTGTTAAGTAGAAATAGGTACCTGAAATATCCACTGACACCTAAATTTACTTTATCTCCAGGCATGGAAAGCTCAATACTAATTTTTTGTCTTGTGTATTCCCATTCCAGAATACTGGGATCTCAGGAAAACTCAGGCTCTAGTTTGTTGAGAGAGAAAGCTCGACAAGGCCAGAGTGCAATGAAAATAAAAGAATGAAACTTAGTCAACAGGGAGAACTTAGAGGAAATGTGATGCAGTTCTCACAAAATAATTCTTGTTTTTGAAGGAACTGAGAATTGAACTCAGGCCCTGTGCTTATTTCACTGAGCCATCTCCCTGGCCCCAATAATTCTAATTTTTAAAACATTTTATGTATTTAGTACAGAGTCTCACTATGTAGCTAGCTCAGACTTGTAGTGATCCTCCTGTTTCAGCATCCCCGGCACTAGGATTGCAGGGGTGCACCACCATGCCAGGTCTTGGTGGCTAGTTCCATGCCAGGTTGTCACAGCATTTGATACTGGGATCTGGCAGGTGCTTCAACCTCTGAGCTATTTCCATGGCCCCAATTTTAACTTTCTGAATGTTGCTTTAGTAAAAGGAATGTAGTCAATTTTGAGAATTGTAGTTAGTAGAACAATGGAGTAGAATCAGAATCCACATATGAATATATTTAACTGCCATGAATGAAGCTCTGTGATAGATACCTCCAAATCCACCCTGGTGAAGCTCATGGCTCGTAGCTGTGCACTGCGTGAACTTCTCTGCACCCTGAAGGCTAAGGTCCTGCTCTTCCAGATCATTTTCCAGCAAGTGTCTGAGTGTGGTGGAGTCTCCAGGCCTGACCATTTCTGCCTATACAAGACTCTGTTACAGATTGTCTTTGCCCTGAATCTCTACAGTAGAATGGTGAAAAATTTTTGGAATTCTCATTGTGTGCCCTGCATTGTTTTTCCTGTTCAATCCTTGTTCTCCTCTTTCTTTACATAAATAATACTGTTTGAAGTCTGAAGCCTTTCCTTGTGTAGTCTGCTTTTTTCTTCATGTGTAGTTGGTGGTATTCCCTAATAAGCATATTTTACTCCTGATTTTAGCTGAACATTCACGTCTTAGAAGACCTAAGCAAAGCAGAATGGGGAGAATGAAACTGACACATAGTTCAGATGAGAAGAATTTAGCATCTGCTTCTAGTTATGCAGTAAGATAACAATACTGTCTGCAGCCTGATCACTTCCAGGTAGAACTGGATCATCATTTTGTAATTCCAAGGAAACCTAGAGAGGCTTTCACTGCATGAGATGTCTTGTGAGGTAAGAAGGTACCTATCTAGATCACAAGCTTGATTCTCTGTGGAAAATAATCCGAATTACCTTCATAATTTCAATGGTATATTTATATTGGGATCTGTAAAATTTATTTTGGTTGCTAGTATTTGTGACTATCAAGGGTCCATTGGATCTGCTAAATTAAATGCAAAGAGATGGAAATACAATGGTGTCTAGCAAAAGATGGCTGTTTAAATTAAAGCTCCTGGCAACATATGTATTTTCTGAGCAGGTAACACTAACACCGAAGATTATTAAAAAGAAATGGAAGAACTGTCAAACATGCTATTTATTTTAATTTGAGAAATAATCTTTCATATTGTATTTCTGCTAACATGCATCATATGAATATGATAGTACATCCAGATCTTGTATAATTGGATATACCATATCATAGAAAGAGTAGTGGTCGGTTTGGAAACTGTGCGATTGTTAGAATATATAATTTCTAAAAAAAATTAAAATGTGCTTTTTGCACATTGTGTTTGTATGATATGACTTGACTATGAATATAAATGTTTACTTTGAAGATCTGAAGTTAGAAAGAATTAGAAAATAGGGTTGAGCCAGGAAGATAGCTCAGTAGAATGAGCACTTCCCTGGCAAGTGCTTCTGCAAAAAAAAAAAAAAAACAAGGTAATTATGCCAGTCTGATTCTTAGTGTTTACACAGGTTGTAAAATTAGGGCAAAAATAACAGCCAAAATATAATGTACTCCAGTCTCTTTACTGATCTTTTGAAATAACTTTTGGAGTCCCTGGCTGCATGTAAAAGACATGGCAAGAAGACATGACCCTTGAGCTGGGGAGATAGCTTAGAAGTCAGAGGGCCTGCTTGGCAAGCACAAGGAACTGGGTCCGATCCCCAGTACTGCATGCTGTGCTATCCCTACTGAAACTGGGTGTGGTGGCACATGCCTGTAATCCCATGCTGGAGAGGCTGAGATAGGAGGATCACTATGAGTCCAAGCTGTGTAATTATGCCCTGTACCAAATAAATAAATAAAGTTTTAAAAAGTTCTTTTAAAAAGAGGACATGAACCCTTCATAATGCAGTTTATGATTTACTTTCTTAATTTTTTAAGATGATTTTCTTGAGCCTCTACTCTGTGAGATGTGCTACATCCTTCTTGCGATTTTTCTTAAGAGTACCACAGAAATAAAATTATTTTCATTGTTTTAAACAACAACTTTGTGACATTAAGTACCATTTTGTATTTGTATATACAGAATAGTTAGGATAGATATGCAGCTACTTTTGCTTAATTCTATTAGAAGAAAGATTGGTAGCAATAGTGTTTGTACAGGATAACCTGTCTGCTTCTTGTACTATGGATAAACACATAGGAAGATAACAGTGTAAAATGTATTAATTGTTGAAACTGTCCTATAAGAAAAGTAAAGCCATATTAATATACTGAGTTATAAATGGCTGAAGTCAACAACTTCTGACATTACCAGTCATGTGGATAACCCATTGCTATTACAGACTACTGGACTATATTGTATTACTTTGCTAAATTCATGCACCTACAATATATGAATGGCAATGGAATACCCATCTCTGATAAAAGTAAACAAAAAAGGGGTATAATTTTTGTAGTGAAAAAAAATATATCTGTACATATAAAATAGCATAGATACACAGCTTTCTCTTAGTTCAATGAGAAGTTTTGAGCTAATAGAGTTTAGACAAGATATCATATCTGCATCTTGTACTATGAATAACTACTACAAAGACAACAGTATGCAATATATTAGTTATTTTAACTGTCCTACTAACCTGTTTTGAAACTATCTCATTGCTGAATAAATTATTTAAAAAAAATAGAGAGGTTAAGTAATGTGACCCATGTCACCTTTGCTCACTTTTCAAGGTTATTTCAGATCAAAGTGGTCCTGCCTGTTTCTTGCCCTGCTGAGGCAGGCTTGGAGCCCTCAGGAGCATGGCATTCCTTTGCTTGTCTTAGACCCTGGTGCCTGAAGGGCGCTGGGCATGCACAGGGCTTGGGGGTTGGGGGCGGGCTGGCACCAAGTTCTCGGCTCCCTCACCACTGTGAGCCTTGTCTTACCACTCCCTGCACTGCTGTGTAGTCCTTGCTGCTGCATCCCCAGCCTGTTGTGGCCAGTGCCAGTGCTGCTGATGCCTTGGCTCTCCTCTCCCTGCTGACTCCAGAGACAGGAACTACTTGGGATCTTCCTTGCTCCTTTCTGTACATCCTTTGCCTTGGGAGGAGTCTGGGAGCCTGGGATAGAGGACACCCTGGCCATGTGCTGCCTTTCTTGGTATCTGGGCAGCTGTCCTTGAACCAGACATAAGTATCTAAAAATTCTCTTTTCTGTTCTCTGGAGCTTCCTTTGTCCACAGGGCTTTTTCCATCCTGAATGCCCCACATGCTCTGGAAATTGGGCACATAAATACTTGAACCCTAAGTGGACATATTGTACTCTTATCTCATTTTGTATTTTAGTGTGAAAGAAATAATGAAATGCATTCACATCTTAATTGTGAATACGTAAGAATTAGGCATCAGCAAAAACTGAATTGTAATAATTATTTCAGATTTATACTATGTGTGTATAACTTTAGTATCAAACAAGTAAAGTGTTTTTTTTTTTAAGTTAGTAGAGCTCAAAAGTCAAATATTTTTTTGAAGGCCTCTTAATAATTCATGCTTCCCATATCAAATGGTGTACAGGGACAGGTGATTTTTGTGTATTGGTGATTGGGTTTTTACTTTTTCTCTCAATCTTTATTCAGGAGGAGGAAAACAATGTTATATGAAAACTGAAAAGTAGGAAAGTAACATGAGGGTCGGCAAGACAGCTCAGTGGACTAAGTGCCTGCTTAGGCAAGCGTAGGGACTGGGGTTCAATCCCTGGTACCACATGTAGCACCAGCCCCACCCCTGGGCGCTCTGAGCTGCCATTCAGACTGGGTGTGGTGGCACACACCTGTGATCCTAGCACTGGGGAGGCTGAAAACAGGAGGATCACTAGGAGTCTGAGCTGCACAGTGGGGGGGGGGGGAGAGAAAGTAATGTGAAAAATTACAAACCTCTCATCCTTAGTGACATGCACAATAAAGAATTTTAGTAGGAGAAAAAATATTGTTACACTGTTGAATTGTTTATCATCTTAACTAAAATAGAAATTTGGTTTAGATTTTCAAATTGGGAAAGAATGTAGGACAAAAGAACTGTTAATTTTTTTTCCTTGCTTAAATATTTCCCAGTACCAGTAGTCTAGTGGGGTGAGAGGGTGAATAGAGCAGGAAAACGGAGGAGGAAAAAGAGAGAAATAGAAGAGAGGCAAAGAAGAGAGGGAGCATATCAGAACCCAGTGAAGATTCTCTGCTCAAGCGTGGTATTAGGTTCTCCAAGGGCACTATGATTACTATTTCTGGATGAGGATGATAAAATTCTGTATTTCTGTCCTACCTTCACTGATAATACTTGGGGATTTTGTACTTTTTTATAAACAGCATGGAGACCCGCGACATGATATGTAAATCCATGCCCTTGTTTGGCCTTCTCTCTTCCCTTCCTCCACCTCTTTCTCCCTCTTCTCTTTCTCCTCTCTCCTTGGGCAATTATACTTACAAATTTTAAGACAGAATGTCCCTAAGTTGCCTAGACTAGTCTTATACTTCTTGTTCTTTTCTCTTAACCTTCAGCAGTGTTGTGAGCATACGCATTCAGCACCACATCCAGCTCATTTCTTTCATTGTAATTGAATTCATTAATTTTAACATTGCAGTGCAAGAGAAATATTTCAACATATGGAGCTTAAGAAACAAACCCATGATATCACTGTTTAAAGATCTATACAGATACATATTTTGTGAGGTAAAATAAGGATCACAAAGCTGTAGAAAGAAAAAATATCATTCTCTTAAATTTCTACTCTTCATATTTTGGGGTTTATAGGGAATTCATATCTCCTGTCTTTGTACAAAAATGTTAATGTTATGTTAATGTTAAAATTGTAGAGTAAGAGCTTTTAAGTTCATAGGATGACAGATATATATATATATATATATATATATATATATATATAGTTTATGAGTATTTAAAATTCTATTTATCATCTACACATAATATTTTCATTTCATTTTAAGACTATATCTGAAAAAAGAATTTGGGCTGTGGTCAGAATTCCTTTCCTAGAGGGAGATATTCTTGTTTTAGGATTGAAATCTGCTCAGTCAAATGAAGCTTGAAAGAAAACATGAGGTTTGAACGTAATTTAAATGAAAATTCCTATTTGAGCAGCCTGGTTGGGTGTATTTATTTGTATTATTTTCCAAGGAAATATTCACTACTTTACTGAGCAGATTTAAACTCAGCTTTAATCTTCATTATAAACCGTAGAAAACTGGTTCATGAGTTTTTCAGGACATTAAAACAAAATAATGATGTATGAACTAGGCAATTACAGTCATAAATTACTAAGGGAAGGAGAGTCACTGCTACTGTACCTATAGAAGAAGCCAGTATGATAACTCTAGGGTGAATTCTACCACTGGATAGACAGTTTTAACACCCGAATTTATTAACATGTGAAGGGAGAACTTTAAATTGAAAATAATGATAGCACTTTAATTATGGTGATTTTCTTGAAAGGCTAGTACTCTCAATGAGAGGTGCACCTTGGGTTTCCAGAGCAGTGTCAGCTGTCACACATCAACATTTTTTTCCTGAGAATAGCTTTAGTGTAGGGTGTTTTTCAAGGACAAGTTGTTCTGGTATTGTCTCAATGAGCACTGCTAGTTAATATTCAACAGTTTTCATAATCAAAGTTGTACGTCCTGCTCCCCAGAGTGTTTGATAAAGTGATTGTGTGTTTATCAGAGCCTTCTAGAGCAGAAACAGAGTATTCATGGCTGAGGTGCTGGTAATGACCTGGATTACTCCAAGGTGCTGATGAGAAAAGAAAATGATGTTAAAATATATTGTTTATAAAAAATAATTATAATAGCTCAAAAAGTCAATCCTTTCTTGAAGTCCTTGTACTTTATATAACTACAATTGTTCATCCTGAATGTGGGGTGGCAGGGGTATTTGGTAATATCCTGCTATAAACTTCACGAGTGACATGCTGGTGATCAAGGATTCTGGGGTCTCTTAATTGCTATGTCTTGTTGGATGGCTGATTAAGGCACTTCACAACATGTTTCCTTAATATTATAGGAAGTCCTTAATGAAGAAAAGCTCCAGGAGCAGTCAGAAGCCCAGTCTGGCATTATACAAATGGTATTGAAAAGGTGATATGGAAAAAAACATGCTTTGCCAAAAATGAAATAATGCAGCAGCTAATATTGTCCATTAAATGCTATATCCAGAATATAGGTTTGGTTACTGCATCTGTTTTGAACACCAAATTGTTTTCCATTCCCAGATGCTAGTGTCCTGGAAGCAGAAGCATCTTGATTGACTGGGACTTTTCTGCTGTGGATGTCTAGGATATTCCAGGATGCATTGTTTGAAAAGTAGAGTCACTCTCCTCTTACAAAGAATTTTCATTTTTAGATTTTGTATTGTTTGTAATGGGTCTCTGAGGAATGAAAGCTGCTGCAACAGTCCCTTTTAATTAGTAGGTTGATTTCTTCTGGAGCTAGAGCATTCAATAATAAAACACAATTTGGGGAATTGTTTTATATAATGGAAAACATTTTAGTCATTAATTAAGAAACAATGAACCTACATTCCATAGGAGTTTATTTTTGTTAAAAAATAAAACACTTTTGAAGGCAACAGGCAGAGATACAAATCACTTTAGTGATGCCTGACACATACTGCACTTTAAGCATTGATCTTTGACACAGAAAGATGGGTACATTAATTTAAAAAAAGTCAGTATGAATTTGAAACTTAAGCCATAGTATTTGCTGATGTTCAAGATAATTCTTTTTTTGCTTAGCATTGTTATGTGTAGGCAATTCCTTTTGCCTTTTAAGTAAATTGATTAGTGTTAAGATTGTACTCAATTCTTAAAAATGGTCCACAAGGTGAAATACAATCAGATTGACTTGACACCAGCTTTTGGAAGAATTGTGTGTCCAGTCTAGTAATGGGGACCACACAGTAAGTTAAATAACCTAGTTTAATATCATAATTAGTAAAGTAAGACAAAATGGTAACTGTAAGATATAGAAAATCCAGATGAATGCCTGGGCTCTAGCTCAGCACCTAGAAATGGTCTGTCGATAGGGACACGCTAGTGATCCTCAGGTTAGGCCATGTCTTGGTTACTTTTCTCTCCTTGCTGGGGCAAAATACCAGGCACTCAAAATTAGGGAAGGAAGGATTTATTTAGCTCATAGTTTGTATTGTTTTCAGTCCATGCTTGACTGACTTCAAGGCAGAGTGGCACATGGCAGACAGAGGGCAGCAGTTCACCGTGGTGGTGGTGGTGGCAGTGGTAGCAGCACAGAAAAGGAGAAAAAAATAGCAAGAGCAAAAGGGAGGAGGACTTTCAAGTTATGCCTATCCTGGATCTAGCTGCAGGGCCATAATATTAAGCTGAGCTATAAATGGCTATGGTCCACAACTTCTTCGGATAACTCACTATTGTTGTGGAATGCTGGACCGTGTTGTCGAGTTCAAGCACCTGAGTTAGTTGAATGACAATGGAGTGCCCACCTTTGACAGGTGTAGACAAAGGAAGGGGTATAGAAAGAAAAAATCATGATGTGTGTGTATTGACAGTACAGTTGGGATAGATAACGCTGTGCTTCTACATAATCCTATCAGAGGCAAGATTTGCACTGATGGTGGTTGGACAGGATATTATGTCGGCTTCTAGTACTATGGTCATCCACTAGGAAAATAATTATTGAATTTTTGATATAATTCAAGTATAAAAAATAAGATAAGTAATCAGCTACACTCTTAATTTGCTGATAAGAGACATCTGCTATAAAAATGTCTGTAAGTATATCATGTATATACCTTGTACGACACCAAAACAGTATGAAAACAGTTTGCAATGTATTTATTGAATCTGTCTTGTTAAGGTGTCTTAAAACTGTCTCATTGATATTTGTACTTCAATAAAATAAAAAATAAATTAAAAAAAAAAAAGGGAGGAGGAGCAGTAAGGAAGCTTCTTTCCTACTCACTCTAGGCTGTATGTAGTGCTCACACCCATAAACTTGAGGAGCAAGCCCCTATGACTGCATGCGGCTTTTGGGGAACATCTAGACATGAACCATAACTGCCAGGTCAAGCATCTAATCTGGTGGCTGCACCACGGAGAGTGTGTGTATCCCCTGTGGGGACCTGCAGCAGGCTCAGTTGGACTTCTGGGGGTGTGAGGGCTGTGGCAGGTTGTACACAGCTCTACTGAGATGCTAGAGGCATTTTCATGTAGAGAGGGTCTCAGAAAGATCAGCAGTGGGCTGATACTTCACACTTAGAGGGAACCCTTGTACTTTGATCCACATGTGGCTGGAACATAGCTCTACTGGATCTTCTCACATCTCCACTCAAACTGCCCAGTATCGGACTGTGGGAAAACAGGGTAGAGGCCCTTCTTCCTGCAGCGTTCCAGTAGCATCCCAAACTGAGAGAGTTCATGTGAAGTAGAAATGCACAAAGGAATTCTTGGTGTGACCAAAGGACATGAATTTATTCAAAGTTGCATTCATTACTAGGAGGCAGTGAATTCATAGCTGCCATGTACTGCTTTAAATTTAATTGCTAGTGTAAATTGCCTTTGAGAACATCATGTTATTTAAAGGTAGCATAATTCTGGCCCCCTGTACCTGCATATCCTAATTGGTTGCATTATTTTGGCATTCAGAAGCTGCATATAGGTATGTATGTGTTTTTTCAGTGTATCTTTTATACTATCTACAGCTTTCTGGGTTGAGATCGGGAGCTTGTGTGTGTAGAACAATTCTAAGTATGTTCAAATTCTTTTTTTAAATGTAAATTATTTTATTTTATTCAGAAACAAATAGCCATAAGATAATTTCAAATCTGAATAATAGGACAGTTTCTATAATTAATACCTTGTACATTGTTATCTTCTTAGTGGTTATCCATATTACAAGATACAGATAGGATATCCTGTCCAAACACTATTAGAACAAATCATTCTTCACTGATTTAAGTGAAAGTAGGTATATATATCCTAACTGTACTATATATACAGATACAGAATGGACCTTCATTTGTATTCCCTTTTTTGTTTAGTCCTATCAGATATGGGTATTCCTTTGGCATCTAAATACTAAAGGTGCGTAAATTCAGCAAAGCAATCCAACACAGTTCAGCAGTCCACAGCAATAATAGGTTATCCATAGAAGTTGTTGACTAGAGCCTCATACAACTCAGCATATTAATATGGCTTTACTTTATGTACCTCATTTTTATACTTTTCTGCTGCATGGTTAAGACCAAGATACAGCAAGACCTATATAACATGATATATATCTTTTGTATCCAATAAGGTCAGTCAAGTCCCCTCAGAATTTATCCTGTAACCCTGTACCGCTGTTTGCAGATCCTTTGTCAGTGTCAGCCATGTGGATGAGTCATGGCCATTCCTTGACCAATTTGCTCTCTGCAAAAGCCTGATAGAATGTTTTCTGTCCATGTGACTCTCCTTATGTACACTGTACATCATTGATCAATAATAATAATCTCATTGATGAGAAATTTGGGACACAACTCAGATACATGATGTTACAGTACAGGTTGTCCTATGTCCTGAGTCTTCATTGATCTTGAAAGGCTAGGGTCAAAATGTTGGCTGTCCTTGCCGCCCTTCTATTTTTCTAATTTTTGGTCTTCAAACTTAGGTTGTTAACCCTGCAGAAGAGAAGCTTATTATTACCGTACAGCATATGTAGTTGGGTATAACTTCAAACCCTGCAGAAGAGAAGCTTATTATTACCGTACAGCATATGTAGTTGGGTATAACTTCACTGTCTGTCTGAATATCAAACATTTTAGGCATAACATGAAACAGGTATTTTCTGTCAAGTATTGATATGTTAAACTTTAAGTCCATACAGAATATGGAGATAAAAATTTAAAAAATGAAAAATATTTAAAGAGTATGAATAAATAATTACATATTTTTACACAGAAATTTAGAAATCTAACCATATGCAGAACTGAAGCAGAACAGTCCTGTGACATTCTTCTTATTTTTTTTTTTTTCATTTATTGCCCACTATAAAAAAAATAGCAAACAAAGTTTTGCTTGAGAGACAGAATGGTTATAATTAGTATGTCATGACAAGAAGTACCTATTTAGAACAGAACGACAGGCAATCCAAGCGTGACCCTTCTATTACACATTGCTATCTTCAGTGCAGTTGCTTAGTTCACAGGTATCAGCATGTATAGTTAGTCAGGGTTAGAATCCTACCAATTAACTGCTAGTTTCAAAAACCTGCTGATGTTTCTCAGGATCACTGCCTTACCCATTTTGTGTGCATAAAAGTATGGCTCTTCCCCTGTCATGTTTCCCAGCTTTTCTCCTTGCCCTTTTCTCGTTGTCCAATCCTCAAGTTCTGGCTT
Organism: Ctenomys sociabilis; assembly: GCA_004027165.1. Taxonomy (NCBI): domain Eukaryota; kingdom Metazoa; phylum Chordata; class Mammalia; order Rodentia; family Ctenomyidae; genus Ctenomys; species Ctenomys sociabilis. The sequence continues at coordinate 14,299 of PVKA01029842.1, forward strand.
TGCTTTTAATTGTATTATACCTTTCTATTTGGATTTCTTCTTTTGAATTCTTAGACTAGTGAGACTATATGATATTTACACATATGGGTCTGGTTTATTCTACTTATGAGTATATTTTTAAGAGGCATCCACTTAAATATAAATGCTTCAAGTTTATCATTCTTTATAACTGATTTAATACTCCATTGTATAAAGATACCAAATCTTTTTCAACCATTCCTCATGTGATGAGCATTGTGGTTGTTTCCAAGATTTGGCTATTACAAATTGTGTCTATAAACATAGGACACACATATATCACTATGATATGACATTTTCAGTTCCTCCGGGAACATTCCCAGTAGGGGGATAGCTGCCTTGTATGAGATTTCAAGTCCTAGGTTTTTAAGAATTCTTCACACTGATTTCCTTAATGGTTGTACCAGTCTACCTTCACAGCAGCAGTGGAGAATGGTTCCCTTTTCCTCACATCCTCTCCAAAATTTATTGTTGGTTGATTTCTTTATGATAGCCATTCTCTCTGGGGTGAGATTTTAATTTGCATTTTATGGATGGCTAGTGATGTGGAACATTTTTTCATATATTTGTTTACTTCCCTATTCTCATCCTCTGAGAAGTATGGGTTTATCTCGAATGCCCATTTCTGGATTGGGTCTTTAAATTTAAGGGCCCTAATATTTTTCAGTTCTTTATAAATTCTAGAGCGCAGATCTTTGTGTGAGTACTTATTAGTTAAGAGTTTTTCAAAATTTGTGGGTTATCTTTTCTCTTTGTTGGTAATTTCTTTTGATGTACAAAAACATCTCAATAAGAATTGGTCCCAGTTGTTAATTCTTTCAGGTATTACCCAGGCAATTTTTGTTCATGAACTCTTTGCCTATCCCTATGTCTTCTAGAGTTCCTCCTACTTTATCTTCCAGGAGATTTAGTGTTTTTGTTTTATTTTATTTTTTTTATTTATTTATTTATTTATTTATTTATTTATTTATTTATTTATTTTGTCTTTTTTTTGAGATGGGGTCTCACTGTGCAGTTTAGGCTGGCCTTAAGCTCACTTTATAGCTCAGGCTGGTCTCGAACTCACAACAATCCTCCTGCCTCAGCCTCCCTAGTGCTGGGATTACAGGCATGTGCCACCACGCCCGGCAGTGTTTTTGTTTTAATGTTTAGATCTTTAGTCCATTTTGACTTTAGCTTAGGGCATGGTGATAGTCCTGGGTCAAATATTAGTTTTCAGCATCTACAGAACCAGTTGTTCCAGCACCATTTGTTAAAGAAGCTATCTTTCTTCCAGTATGCGTGTTTGGCCCCTTTGTCAAAGATCAGGTGGTTGAGTGTGTTCGTAGAGACCTCTCCATCTTTCATCTATTCCATTGATCCTCAAGTCTATTTTGTTGCCAGAGCTATGCTGATTTTATCACAGTAGCTTTATAGTACAATTTTCAAGTAAGGAATTGTAATGCCTCCTGCCTTGTCTTTGTTGGCCAGGAATGCCTTTGCTATTCTGAATCTTTTCTGATTCCAAATAAATTTTAGAAATGATTTCTCTATGTCTGGGAGATATGTTGGTGGTAGTTTGATAGGGATTGCATTAATTCTGTACAAAATTTTGGCCATTTTCATAATGTTGGTTCTTCCTATCCAGGAGCAGGGCATATCTTTTCATTTTCTGAAGTCTTCTATGATCTCTTTCTTCAGAGTACCATAATTTTCTGTGAAAAGATCTTTGACTTCTTTAGTTAGATGAATGCCAAGATGTTCATTTTCCACGCTGTTGTTGTAAAAGGTATTGTTTCTCTAATTTCCCTTTTAGTATGCTTCTTATCTGTTTTCAGGAATGCTTTTGGGTAATGACTTTGTATTCTACTATGCTACTGCATTTGTGTATCAATCCTAGTAGCTTTTTGGTGGAGTTTTTTGGATCTTCCAAGTAAAGTATCATGTCATCTGCAAATAATGATAATTTAGCTTCTTTACCTATTCTTATTCCTTTTAGTTCTCCCTGTTGTCTAATGGCTCTAGATAAAGATTCCTGAACTGTATTGAGTAGGAGGCATGATAGAGGATGTCCTTGTCATGTACCAAAACTGAGAGGAAAATTTTTTACCATTTAGAATTATTATTAGCTGTTGGGTTGTCATAGATGACTTTTATCAATTTGAAGTAGACGCTTTCTGTTCCAATTTTGTGTAGGACTTTGAACACGAATGAGTGTTGGATTTTATCCAAAGCATTTTATGCATCAATTGAGATGATCATGTGGTTTTTAGATTTCGCTCTAGTGATATATTACATTTATAGATTTTCATATATTGAACCGTCCTTGCATCCCTGGGATGAATCCCACCTGGTCATGGTATATGATTTTCTTGGTGATTTTCTGTATTCTGTTTGCAGGGTTTTATTGAGGATTTTTGCATCTATCTTCATGAGAGAGATTGGCCTGCAGTTCTTTTTTTAGTTGTGTTCTTTCCCTGGTTTTGGTATCAGTGTAATACTTGTCTTGAGGAATGATTTTGGGAGAATTGTTTTGTTTTCAATTTCATTGAAGAGATTGAGGAATGGAGGGATTATATGTTCTGTAAATTTCTTGTAGAATTCAGCTGTGAATCCATTGGGATATGGACATTTCTTTGTCGACAGGCTTTTAATTACATTTTGTATTTCTTTGGCTGTTATTGGGCAATTGCAAGAGTGGTTATATCTTGTTGATTCAGTTTTGGTAATTTGTGCCTTTCTAGGAATCTGTTCTTGTCATCTGCATCTTCTATTCTGTGAGCATAAATATTCTCAAAGTAGCTATTGATAATCTTCTGAATTTCCACTGGGGTATGTGGTGATTACACCCTTTTCATTCCTTATTGCTTGTATTTGAATTCTTTCTTTCCTCTTTTTGATGAGTTTAACTAGGGGCTGGTTGATTTTATTTAGTCTTTCAGAGAACCAGTTTTTGGATTTGTTAATTCTTTGAGCTGTTTTATTTGCCTCACTTGAATTAATTTCTCCTCTAATCTTTAGATTTTTTCCTGTCTTTGGGCTCTGGGTTTGGTTTGCTCTTTTCTTTTTATTTACTTATTTATTTATTATTTTATTGAAGTACAAATATCAATGACACCTTAGCAGGACGGATTCGATAAATTAATACATTGCAAACTGTTTTCATACTGTTTTCGTATCATACATGGTACATTCATGATATTATACTTACAGACATTATTATAGCAGATGTCTCTTATCAGTAATTAAGAGAGTGTAGTTGTTTACGTATCTTATTTTTTATACCTGAATTATATCAAAGATTTAATAATTAATACTTTCTACCTTGTTTTTTTCCTAGCGGTTGTCCATAGTACTAGAAGCCGACATAATATCCTGTCCAACCACCATCAGTGCAAATCTTGCCTCTCATAGAATTATGTAGAAGCACGGTGTATCTATCCCTACTGTACTGTCCATACACACACATCATGATTCTTCCTTTCTGTACCCCTTCCTTTGTCTACACCTGTCAAAGATGGGCACTCCACTGTCATTCAACCAATTTAGGTACCTGAACTCCATGACACAATCCAACACAGTCCAGCATTCCACAACAATAGTGAGATATCTGAAGAAGTTGTCAACCATAGCCATTTACAGCTCAAGTTAATATTATGGCCCCGTGTTGTATACCTCATTTTTATACTTTTCTGCTGGATGGTTAAGACCTAGATAGAGCAAGACTTATATACCAACACATGTACTTGATGTTTCTTATGAGGTCAGTGAAGTCCCCTCAGGGTTTATCTTGTAGTTCTGTACCTTATTCTGTAGATCCTTTGTCTGTGTCACCCATGTGGATGAGTCACAGCCAGTGCTTGACCAGTTTGCTCTCTGCGAGAGCCTTAAAGAAAATTTTCTCTCCATGTGACTCTCCGAGGCTCACTATAGAACTTCCTTTTCTATATGTTGGAGGTGCAACATCTGTTTTCCTAATGTGTGAGTTCACAGATTAGGAAACATCTGTTTTCCTAATGTGAGATTTTACAGCTATGAATTTCTCTCTGAGAACTACTTTTATCCCATCCCATAAAATCCAGTAAGTTGTGGTTGAATTTTCATTGAAGTGTAGATATTTTTGAATTTCTTGTTTAATTTCATCTATGACCCATTAATTGCTGAGTATGCTGTTGTTTAATTTCCATGTATTTTGGGGGTTCTACTGGTTCCTTTTTTCATTTATGTGCAGTTTCATTGCACTGTGGTCAGATAATATGCAAGGGATAGTTTCTTTTTTCTTTCATCTACTTAAACATGATGCATAGCCTAGTATGTGGTCTGTTTTAGAAAATAACCCATGTGCAGCTGAAAAAAAATGTGCATTCAGCTGTGGTTGGTGGAGCACTGTGTATGTCCTCCAAGTCCATTTGTTCCAATCTCTTGTTCATTTTTGCTACTTTGCTAATTTTTGTCTGCTTGACCTATGTTTTTTGCATAAGGGGGTGGTAAGGTCTCTGGTTAACATTGTTGTATTGGTTATTTGATTTTTCATGTCCATTAAGATTTGTCTTATATAGTTGGGTGCTCCTGTGTTTGGTGCATATACATTTATGAGTGTTACCTCTTCCTCTTGAATTTTTCACCTGACCAGTATATAGTGACAATCTTTATTTAGTTTGATCATTCTTGGTTTGAAGTTGAGACTGTCTGAGAATAGGATTTCTACCCCTGTTTTTTTCTAAGTTGCTGGGACATGTAGTATTGTTTTCCATCCTTTGACTTTCATCCTATGAATTTCTTTAAAAGTTGAGTGTTTTTCTTGTATACAGCATATTGCTGGATTTTGTTTGATAATCCACTGTGATAGTCTGTTTCTGTTATTTCGTGAATTGAATCCATTTACTATGATGGTTATAATTGAGATGTGTTGACTTACCGTTGCCATATTATTTACCTCCTTTTGTTTACTCCTTTTTGACTGTGTTTAATTGTTTGTTCTATTTAGTGGGTTCCTCCTGTTCTCATTGGTGGAGTTCTAATCATTTTGGTCCCTCTCTAGAACATCTTTCAGTAGTCTGTGTGTGGTTCACTCTGTCATCATGAAATTCTTTAGTTGTTTTTGTCATGGCAGCATTTCATTTCTCTATCAAACTTAAAGAGTTTTGCAGGTATAGTAGTCTGGGCTGCAGTTTGTTTTCACAGAGGACTTGAAGTACTCTGCTCCATGTTCTTCTTGCCTTCATGGTTTGTGAAGAGAAGTTGGCCATAAGTTTGATGGGTTTTCCTTTGAATGTGATCTGCTTCTTTTCTCTAGCAGCTTTCAGTTTATTGTTCTTATGCTTGACTTCTGGAATCTTAACTATTATATGTCTTGGTGTGACATTTGGTTCCCTGAATCTCAGATTGTTTCCTCATATTTGGGAAGTTTCCTGCTATTACTTCTGCCTATATTCTTTTTATATCATTTGTATTGACTGCTTCTTTGTCATTAATGCCTATTAGTCTCACATTGTTCATCTTTGCATTGTCTTGAAGGTAATGAATTATTTTCCCTGCATCCTAGTTGTTTTTAAGAGATCTTTTTTACCTTTTTACTAGCTGCATCAGCATCTTCAAGATCTGAAAGTCTCTTCACTTTCACTCAAATGGTTTTGCAGGCTTGTGTTTGAGATTTTAAGTTTGTCTGTATCTCTTTGACTCTGCTTCAAGTGATCTATTTCTTTCCTGTATTGCTCACTGAAGGAGTCTGTCATTTTTCTAATCTCTATTTTGTTTATTAATGTCTTCTTTAGAGGTAGCTATTAATTCTTTTAATGCAGAGTTTTTTTCAGGTTGGGTTTCCTCTATATGTTTCTGTATTTGATTCTTTACTTTGAATGCTATGAACTCAGATATTTCTTTTTTTTATTTCATTAATTAATTCTGCTTTGAGTTTCTCTGTACCTTTCTGCTGTTGCTTATTTACTTCTGACACTATTAATTCATACATTTCAGCTGAGCTAGTTCCTCTGCACTGGGCTTGAGGCCTGAGATTGCATTTTGCTCCTTCTCTTTGTCATTTTGTATAGCACTGACTTCTGAATTTTCCTGCAGAGCTTTGGTGCAGTTATAACCTTAGCACCTAATGAAATTCAGGTGCAGATCTATTTAGTTTGAGTTTATCCAGTTATACCTGGCTTTGTTCTAGCTGTTGTGTTCAGGTCCTTCCTGCTACAACCATTGGAAGTGAACGTTTTGTGCCCCTCTAGTGCAAAAATGAACCTGCTGTGCCGCTCTGTTGTGCACCTGGCCCAGGGGGCACAGGGGAGTGCAGAAGCTCTCTCACACAGTAGCAGGGCCTGGGCTTGGCCTGGATGGGAAGGGTGGAGGTTTCCTGAGAGAGCGAGAGAGCAGAGCTGAAAGGGTCTTGAGAATGTGGTGGAAATACTCACTCAGGGGCTGGCCTGGGCTCTATCTGGGGAGATTTAACTGGTATGGGGGAGTGCAGGAGCTCACCCCCACACTTGCTGGGCCTTAGCTTGGGCTGGATTGGAGGGGTGTTTTCCTAAGAGAGTGAAAGAGTGGGGTGGAAAAGAAATTCTTTGATTGAGTAGCCTCAGTAGATGGATCTCTTGAAGTATCAATAGACCATTAAATTAAAATATCCAGATCTCTTTTACAGACAAGCAGAAAACTGTCCCCAGAGTCTCAACTGGAAATGGCATACCCTTATTTGACAAAGCTGAGGACCAGTATTGATTTTGGTACACCAAGACTGTGCAAGTGCATAGGCGCTTCTGTTCCTAGACAGTCACTTTTTCTCTCTGTTCATATACAGTCATTTTTGATGTGAGTGAGAAAAATGTATTATATGTGTTCTGTTCTATACAGGCTACATTGTCATATGCATAACAATTATACAAATAAGTTGTCAACGATTATTAATTTTGGCGATCACTATACAGGTATGTGTCAATGTGGAGTCTAAAAGATACACACTAATTAATAATTCCTGGATAAAGCTGATTTATTATCAGCCAAATTCTTCTTGATATTTATGTCTTTTGTTGCTTTAACTGAAGAATTACCACTGGCAAACACATTTTACTAGCATTCAGACATAGAACAGTTTTATTAGTGTGATTTATTGTTTGTTATAGTAAAGAGAAAAATCTTTGATGAAATATTATAATTGCTTCAGCAATTTGCTTTGGATTCGTAATTTTTCTCAGATTGATTTTTTTCCTTTAGGGTGGAAGGGTAGTTAGTTTATTATACATGATAAAAAATTCTGGTGTAAATAAACCCAACAGATACATTGTTTCTAATTAAATTTTGGAAGAATATTGTAGGAACATGGACATTGAGAAAAGGTACTTAATTTTCTTGTATTGTGGATAACAGCTGATTTTATATAAACCATTATAATGCATATCTATGAAATGAGTTATGGAATGATTGTAGGATGAGGTGTATCCTGTTAAGTCATTTCTAAGAATCTTTTAACATAAAAGTAAAATCTGAATCCTACATTCAAGATATATTAATAAATTCATATTAATATGAATCTATTTTGAATATAGCACAGTGTTAATATAATAGTGGATTTAGGAGTAATGTTAGGTACTATTCCCAGCTTTAATCTGTAATTTTTGAATTGGAAAGATTTTTGTTCATGTTTGCCAAATACAAAAGAATATATGAAGTTATGGAGCTAAAAAAAATCACACAACCCACTTAGAACAAAAATATATACAGAAGAGATAATGTGGTAGTCAGCTTTTTGTTTCTTCAGGTGCACCTGAGATAGCCAGTTTATGATGAGAAACAGTTTGTTTTGGGTCGTAGTTCTCACCCTGGGTCCAGAGAGCTTGCAGCTTTCAGGTCTTTCTTTAGGGACAGTACTTTGTGGTGGAAGCACAGGAAAGTACTGTCCCTAGCAGAAAGACCTGCTGGTGGCCAGGAGATGAAAAAGAGATTAATATCATACCAGGTCCCACAGTTTCCCTTGAGGACTTGTCAGCAGTGACCTAACCTCCCACGAGGCCCCACCTTATAAAGGTTCCAGGATGTCTCCTTCTGTGGAAGGGTCCTTTAACACGTGGGGCTTTGAGATACACTTCAGATCCAAAGTAGAGCAGATAATAAATGGTAATAAATGAGTCCATGACAGAAGGAATGAAAACATGGAGAAGAACATGGCCCTATTAGATGATGGGGTGGATTGCAGTTATCAAGTACCTCACTGGCATGCCTCTGTGAATATTAAGCTTCTCATTTGATTAGAAAGTAGCAAGTTCTTGTACAAAGCATTTAGTGAGTATCCCCTGAGTGCATGACTGGTGGGTACAGAGTTGATCCTTTATTCTTTCAGTCCTCTGAGGACCTCTTCCAAGCTTTGAATAGAAATTCAGGTGACTTACTTAGGGCTGCAGCTTAGCAGTGATGAGTGGAGAGTCCCATCTAGACTTCAGTGTCTTTCTCCACTGGCTGTAGCTTCTAAGAGTCAAATATAGATTTTGTATTTGGTGCTAAGGACTCTATACTTTTATTAACTTTCATTGGAATTCAAAATAAAACTAAATTCAAATAAAAACCATACTGTGATATAAAAATATTATAATATATGACATGTTAAAAATATAATAATTTAAAAAACTTTTTCCTTTTCTTCTAAGTAGGAATTTTTTTTTTCCTTGTCCTGACTCACTAGTATTTTCATATTTTTCTCCTGGCTCCCATAATAAAAGCCAAAATGTGATTATTTCTCCTTATTTATAGGTAGCTTATTTATAGGTATGTCTTTCAGTAAAATTGTGCATTGACTATTACATTAATGAAAATAGTAATTGTCACAGCGGTGGAATTTTAAAATTTCCATTTTGCTTTCTATCATTCCATTACGCCAATGAATGTGTTTTTTTCTGGGTTATTTTTCCTATTTCTCCAATTAGAATGTAAGCTTCTAAAAGGTTGTAATATTTACTCTTAATGAGAGAAGCACAAAAGGGCTGCTAATAACCATTAGAAGTTAAACATCTGATTAGTCTGAAGAAAAAAGAGATATAAAACATTTTACTAAAAGGAATAAGAAAGGAATTCTGACCTTTTCGTGTAGTGTCCAAACTTCTCAGCAAGGTTTGCTATACAGTGAAGTGATGTGATTCTGGACAGAGATGAAGGGTCTAGCACCCTGTGAAAGGTTTGGAGTTACTGTGAACAAGTGAGTATGGAATCAGCTTGGGCTGGGCATGGCATCACTCAGGAGGCTGAGGCAGAAGTATATCAGCAACTTTGAGGCTAACCTGGGCTACACAGTGAGTTCAAGGGCAACGTGAAGTACATAGCCAGACCCTATCTCACAGAGAATGCACTGTAGAGTTGCATGACTTAGGTTTGAATTAGAGCTTTGTCAGTGTTACTTTTAGTCTCTACACTGTTTCTTTACCTACAACCTTAGCAGGTGTTCATGTAAAGCTTTGTGAAGATTAATTGTTATAATGGAAAACCATCAAGCTCAAACAAGATAGATACTCAAAAAATGTAGCTTGCTTTAAGTGAAGATTACATTGTACATTGAAATTCTTAATACTCTTTTGAACTTTGTGGAGAGAAAAAACAGGAATTTTCATTGTCACAGAAGCCCACTTTTCTAGTTTGACTACTTCAAATTTTGAACACCACTTAAAAACTCATTTTCATTCCTTTATGGTAAATATGTGCACTGCTTTTTAGATTTCTAAAAAATTTAGCCCCCCCCCCAGCATGATGTAGTGAGTTATCACATTTGTTGCCTTACCCTTATTTTAGTCTAATTGAAATCAGCTTCTGTTCTTGTTTCATTTTCACAAATCAGAGTTCAGGATAAAGGGTTCTTGCTGACTTGGATTTATTATATGTTTTTATAACAGCCTGTAGTCACTGTACAGATAAGTATAGGATTTTTATTCGTATATCTTATAAAATTCAAAAGGATAATGTAAAAATAACTGATATCCATGTAGATAATATTTATATTATATTTCCAAGTGAGTATTTAGATGTACATGTGAAGAATTGTAGTTGAACAGTTTCTCTTTGTTTCTGAATTTTATTGTATTATTGGGTTCCTTCTGCCCAATTTCATGCATTGTCTCCTTTGCTGCTGGTGTTTGTGGGAAAGAAAAAGTGTAAACTGGACAATTGCAATGACATTATCTGGCTCAGAAATGCTAGCCTTTTCTAGTTAAGATGTCACAGAACATATTATGAAATATTTGCAATCACAAGGCACCTAATAACCTAGGAAAACTGGACCAAATAAGTACCTTTTGGTTTTCTTTTTCCTTAAGGGATAGATAGAAACAAATACTAGAGAAGACAATATTGTTCCCTATATGTTCAGTCATCCTGAAATAGTTGTCCCTAACACTTACTGGGAGGAGCATAATTATTTACTAGGATTAAAAACTAACTGACCTGTTGATATCCAGTGACTGATACAGTTTGGCTTGAAGGAAAAAATGAATTTATTAAGTATCTCAGTTTTATTATTGCATTTTACTATTTCCATTTGATTTTCAACAAATTTTTCTGTTTAAAAGTAATGTATGTATGCATCCTCATTTTAAATATGAGAGAAAGGTCCCGGCAGTAAAACATTTTTCAAGGTCCAACAGTTAACAAAATCAAACTTCAACTCAGGTTACATTGATTTTAAATCTTAATTATTGCTGCCATATGCTTTTGTATTTCATTATTCTTTTTAGTACTTTTCTCACTGAATACAAAGTTTGCTTAGTTTCACAGTCTGTCTTATTTTATAGGGCACAGAAACCCTGTAGTTAATTATCAATGCATTGTTGTAAAACCATGTAATAAGCCCAGCGTAACAAGAATATCCTTTCACTGAGCTTTTTCCTTTTTTTGTTTTTCAATAAAAAATTATTTTATTGAGTCCGCTGCTGGAACTTACTGTTCTAGTCACTGGGTATAGAAATTAACAAGAGATATGCATGCTGCTGTACTTCCTTATTTTTTTGGTGGAACCGGGGATTGAACTCAGGCCATAATGCTTGCCAGGGAAGTGCTTATTCCACTGAGCCATCTCCCTGGCCCCTGCTGCTGTACTTTCATGAAACTTATTTTTGGTTGGGAATGACTGCAATAACCAGCTGGAAAATAAATAAATGCTGAAAATAAATGCTGGAAAATAAGCAGTAATTAACAAATGCTGGGAAATGAGCAGTAAACATATCAGGTGTGATAAATGCTGTGTAGAAACTTAGCCTGGTGATGTAATAGAGTGACTAGTGCCCTCTCTGGATAGCAGAATCAGATTTTGCCTGCGTAGGTGATATTTAAAACTGAGTTTGTTGGCCCCAAAGTGATAGTCACAGGCAAGGGACACTGGGTGAAGGAGGTATTAATGAGTGCAGGACCTCGATGTGCCGGGATAGTGAAGGGCAGGGTGGGAGGTTGATGCCTCAGGAGAATGAGAGCGGAGGGCTCTTCAGGAAGTCACTGGCATGGGTGTTGTAGAAGGCAGAATGAGGACCACGTTCCCCTACCATGGGTGGCTCTGCCAATCATGGAGGAGCACTGAAGGCTTTGTTTGCCATGAGCTGAATATGGTTGATGAGTGAAAAGTGAAATCTTGGAAATACCTTGGCCTTGGTTGATTATTCTCAAAGATGACGGTGTAGGTTTGAGTAGGAGAGAGAACTTTAGGGTTTTCTGTAGACCAAGTATTTAAACTTTAAATACTTGTTTGAAGCACATGACATTGCTGTTAATCAATTTTTTTACCAACAAAAACATCCATCTCATATCGTTCAACTTAATTGCTCCCTGGAGTCGCTATGCAGACCCCACTTCCCTGCGGGATCTTGTTTCTTACCAGGATCTAGTAATGATGGATTCAAGAAACTTGTGTCCTCACAAATGTCTGACTTGTCTTTAGGACTAAAAGTCTTGGTTGCTTTTTCCTGTGCCCCACACTGTTATTGCAAATGTCTTAATTATGACTAATAGGAAAATGCAAGATTATTCTGTGTCAGACATGGTGTGTTTTTCTCTAATTCCTTGTAAGAGGCTCCTTATAAGGTTGTAGGCTGTATTCTGTAACCCTAGCCATATGGAAATTTGAAGAACACAGAAAGTTCATGGCAGTGTTGGTCTTTGCAACAACTAGATCTTCTTACTTAACTTTCAAAAGAAAGCTCATTACAGTAGAGACAGGAGCAAGCTATCCTTCCAGATAGTCTTTCATTTGTCAATGAAGAATACGCATATACTAGGGTAACAGTTTAAGTTACTTTTTAAATGTTTTTATAAAGTTCATATATTAATTTAAGTTATTAAAATTGGTTTAGTATATTGTGGTTTTTAGTATATTCACACAGTCAATTTTAGGACATTTTCTTCACCATTGAAAGAAACACACACTCTTTAGCATCCACCTTAATGTTCTCCATTTTTTCCTTTGTTATTTCTATTTTTTTAATAAAAACAAAATACAACACATTTTGTGTTGTGACATTCACTTCAACAAGTACAGAAAACATAAATTTTTAATTAACAGTGAAAGGCAATCTTGAGGTAAAACTTTTCTAAACAAACAAGAGCTTGCAGAAATAATTAACATTTTTTCCATAAATTGGTAAATTCTGGACCGTCATTTACAAACTGGCACAGTTATCTACCACTAGCATCCCACCACACTGTTATTACAAATGTCTTAATTATGACTAATAGGAAAATGCAACGATTATTCTGTGTTAATAAGTACTGAATTCAAAGATGTCAACATCAGTTTCAGATTGCTTTAAGTCATTTACCTATAATAACTAGCACTTGGTTGACTTAACAATTCTGTTGTAACAAAAATAAACTTATTCTATACTTGCACTGTACTTTATTTTTATATTTATTTATTTATTCATTTATCTTTTGCAGAACCGGGATTGAACTCAGGCCCTTGCACTTTCCAGGGAAGTGCTTATTCTACTGAGCCATATCCCCAGGCATTTGCACTGTACTGTATTTATTTATTTATTTTTTAAAGATTTTAAAATTTCTGAATTTAGTTTAACTTACAATACCACATTTCCAAAAAAAATGAACCTTTTGCACAAGAAATTTAAATAAAATCATAACAAGATACACAAAGATGAAATTGTCCAAAACTTACTGTAAAGAAAAGAATGATTAAAGCATATATATAAAAAATATTAGTTATGGAAGAACAAAATTAAATAGCACCTTATTCCACATTACAAAGAAAAAGAAGGGCCAAGTATGTAAGAAATTAGACTAATTAAAGGACTGAAGGAGAAAAAAATATCTCCTTGAATTTTATACTTTTAGCAAACATACCTTTGAAAACTAAAAGTAAAATATTTTCTAGACTTGAAATATTTTAATACCTCTGGACATAGCATATAGGAAATAACAAAGAGCATAATTCAAAAGACAATTGCAGTATGCTCCTGGATGAACAATAAAGAGCCCTCAAAGTGATAGTTATGCAGGACTCTATGAACTATATTAGATGAACCCTTATTTAAAAGGTCATTGAAGATTTCTATGAAACAGTACCAAACTTATGTCGGGTTATACACGTATTTTTTCACATATATGTGTGTGTATGCATGTATAAA